>MU589826.1:2981436-3040836 GCA_024362625.1 Silurus asotus
TATATATACACACACACACACACACACACACACACACACACACTTCTGAAGTCAGTAAAGAATCCATTGCAAAACACTTGAAAGGACACGAGGCTTTACACAAAGCTGCACGCTGCTGCGTCTCGTATTTGAAATGCTGCACCACGAGGCTGTGAATGATATGAAGGCAAGAACAGGACAGCTTTCTGAAGACCTTGAGATGACAGACAGAGAGCAGAGGGGGAAAAAACGTTTCAGCAAAACAGAAAGATCCAATAAGGCTACATTTTACAGCCGTGGTTTCACAAGTGGCTGGGTTGGATGTGCTAAGATCTTGGCATTTAAAGGATGTTTATAGTATAAGCAAATCAGAGACGGCGATTTAGATTTATACACGAATCTTTGGCATTCATTTAAATACAGAAGATCGATCATAAGATTCATATGTGCCTTTTTGGACATTCCCTTCTACATGTGGTAACTATTTGCTCTTCTAATATCTTCCACTCTCCCGGGAAGATGTTTCACAAGATTTTGGAGAGTCTTTGTGGAAAGTTTTGTGCTCATTCAATCTTCACAAGGGTGGTAGTAAAGTCAGACAGCCCTTTAATTCATCCCAATAGGGTTAAGGTCAGAGCTCTATAGCAAGAGATCTTCCACTCCAACCCTTGTACACCAGATCTTCATGGAGCTGCACAGGGGCATTGTCATGCTGATCACACTATCACGCCCTATAGACGTCCTTTTCAATTGTGCGCCATCAACTTGTGTGGTAATCTTTTGGAGAAGAACCAAATTTGACAGGAAATTCAGGTGTTCCAATACTTTTGTCCACTGAATGTTGGTGAAACTGTATTTAAAATTGGGTCAACCTGGTTGACAGGCTTTCTACCATTTTCATTGCCAGCTTAATTATTATTATTATTATTATTATTATTATTAGTAGTAGTAGTAGTAGTAGTAGTAGTAGTAGTGGTATAGATATTATTACATACCAAGACATCATATACACTTGCAAGTGAAAATTTCGTGGTAACAGTTTGGGAAATAACTACATTCTGTACAGCAGTGGTCCCCAACCCCTGAGCCGGCACCGGTCTTTCGGTCAATTGGTACCAGTTTGCAACGAAAGAATGCATAATTTACATTATTTCTGTTTTATTTTTTATCTGATTTTGATTGATGTCATTTTGGAAAATGACCGGATTCTCTCCAAAACATCTGTCTATGACTCACTCTTGATGCATGTCATTATGCCTCGGCCACATGTCTTACCTCCATCCACTTGCAAGTGAAAATTTCGTGGTAACAGTTTGGAAAATAACTACATTCTGTACAGCAGTGGTCCCCAACCCCTGAGCCGGCCTTTCGGTCAATTGGTACCAGTTTGCAACGAAAGAATGCATAATTTACATTATTTCTGTTTTATTTTTTATCTGATTTTGATTGATGTCATTTTGGAAAATGACCGGATTCTCTCCAAAACATCTGTCTATGACTCACTCTTGATGCATGTCATGGTGCCTCGGCCACATGTCTTACCTCCATCCACTACCTTCTTAAAGGGGCTGCTTGACACATAATACATTACCGCTAAATTTAAACCCCCAAGCGAGCAAAATGCACAAAAATACAACACAGTGGATTTACGTTTATTATTATATTTAGAAAATACCAGTTTTTATGCCGGTCGTATAATTTTATTTTCTTGTATTAATCCACCACACCTTAAAGGCCGGTCCGTGAAATATTTTCCGACGTTCCGTGCTGCAAAAAATGTTGGGGACCCCTGCTGTACAGTAGTGTCCCAACACGTTTGTCCATACAGTCTAAATTATATACAGTATAAATCAAATGTCCATTGTTGAAAGTGCTATACAAATAAACATTTTTTGAATATTAAGTAAGTTGCAATAAATGATAGAAAAAAAAAACTTTTTTGTAGAGCTGAGGCATCTTGGATATGTATTTTAAGTCTACTAGGAACTCTCTCTGTCAGAGATACAAGTCTGACAGCTATATTTGTAGAGGGTGTATTTTCATGCTGGCCATAATAAGAGACGGAATCAAAAAGTTTTGTGACGCTCTGCTTACAAGAAAGTACTCGCTGTGAGTCATCTCAAACACTGACGCTCACCTAAAAGGCCAAAAATGGACCAGCACCATCTTACCTCAGAGACTGCCCCAAGCTCTCTGAGATCCTCCAGCACTGCTCAACTGGTATCACCTTCTCTCAGAATGAGAGGTAAGTACACTTTAAGGCTCTTCTCTGTTTTGGGACCAAGGTGGTGGAACGAACGTCACCTAGATGTCTGAACAGCGAAGTCCCTGGGTTTCTTTTCAGCGACGGTTGAAGACCTTCCTCATCCTGAAACACTTAAATGATCACTTACCAAGTTTGCTTTGTAGAATTCAAGAGTTGTAGTCTGAATTATATTAAGTTTGTAATCTGGTGTACCAGTGTAAATGTATTCATTGTTAGAGACTCAAAGCACTTTTGTACGTCGCTCTGGACACGGGCGTCTGCTAAATACCGCAAATGTAAATGTGTCAGATTTGCCCAGTTTTACACAGAATTACACGTTTTTGTTTCACTTTTGTTCTATCTTGGTTTCCATGATGAAATCGGAAATGTGGTCAGAATAGCACCATTTAGCACTATTTTTCTCAAAACTTTTTAATACCACCTTGTACCACAGTACAGCTCTGTGAACAGATGGTACAATTCTTCCTGTATTACATTTGGGAAGACATTTTCCCTTAGAAATGACATGAATATGATGCCATTTATGGACATTTTAGAAAGAATTTTGTGTTTGGCTCTAATGTTGTGGAAAATTCGTTCTTACTAGACGCATTCTTGACCTTGATTTCCGCAAGAAGGTGGCGTACGGTCTGTTTTAAAAACACAAAAACATATCATTGGCAACATCCATGTGGTTCTTCTCCAAAATCCTACCACAAAGTTGGAAACCCACAATTATGACTATGAATAATGCCTTCGGATTTGGTCAGTTTTCCGTTCACTTGAACATGGAGACCCAAAACCTGTTTCAGCATGACAATGCTCATGTGCACAATGTGAGCTCCATGGAGATTAAGTTGACCTGGGTTGGAGTGGAAGATCTCCTGCTACAAAGCTCTGAACTCAACCCTACTGAACAGCTTTAAGATGTTTTGGAATGCTAGCTGCACCCCAGGCCTCATCACCTCATCTACAGCAGTACTTGACTTTACTAAATCCTTGTGAGTGAATGAATGTCCACAGGCACAATGCTTTTTAGTGTAAATGCTCAAAAGTATTAAAGCAAGTTTTTTTTTTTGTCATTTGTCTCCTAAGAACAAAAAAACACTCAAGGACATTTTGCACGTCAGGCACATTCTTTGGAAATCTTGGAAATCCTCCAGCAATTTCTCAGCGTGAGGGGTGTGAAATCCGAATCTGAAAGCATCTCGGTATTCACAAAGCCATTAGCAGTGTCTCATTCATGCTGTCCTTTTGGCTCAGTCGCCGTTATAGTTTTTTGCTAATGGGTTACCTCGGTCGTACAGCTCAATGTCACCTTGCGATCCTTTGCATTATCTAGTTTTTATTGGGACTGAAATGGCGAGTGCATCAAAACGGGATGGAGAAATTACCACAGTTTGGAGTAAGTGTGTGTTCAGATAATGAGTAGAACAGCTGCTAAAGTGTGAAGTGCTGCCGAGCGAAGTAAAATGGCTGAGCGTTTTTCTTTGATGCTCAGCATATGGCCTGAAAAGGGCTGAGAAAACATCTGCATGAGGTGAAGGATACATTTGAGAAGAACTGCATGTTGATGGTAGTGAATTTGACCTCCAGTGACACTGTCAGAATTCAAACCTTTTCAGACCAGGAATAGTTAAAAAGTCTGGACTATTTGATGTTTATACATGCAATACACAGATGTTACTCATTTTTCTATTAAAGACAGATGTTGGAAAAGAGATGCTGAATACAATAAAATTACATGCACAAGATTTTGGCTTACTGGTTGCCGAAATGTGCAATGTTTTAGACTGTCATTAGTTTGACACTGCCTGGAAATTCTGACATAATGTTGTATTTAGGGATGTTGATGTCATTTCAAACTGTACAACTATATTTATGTGGAGCAAACACAAGTCAGGGTGTACAAATGTTAGTGTAGTGGTGTAAGGGGGTGATCAAAAGATTAAGAGATGGTATCCAAAAGTTTTGAGACTAGTTTTGTAACATGCCAACAGATGGCAGCATAAGGCTGCACACGCAGTCACAGGAAGCACCGACCTTCATTAGTCACTCTGCCAAAAAACAAACCAAAATTGGAGGAACATTATTGAAGTTCAGAAGGACCTTTAACAAGCTTAACCCCCAAAATTGTCGAAATCATTGGGCATAATGATCATTGGGAAACAATCCACAACATTGCTGCCATTGTTGGTGTGTCATACAGAACAGTCTAGGCAATTCTCACTTGGGATTTGAATATGGGCCATGTTGCTGCCAAGTTCATGCCCAGGCTGCTGACACAGGAGCAGACAGATCACTGTGTGGAATAAGCCATAACCTCAGTCACCATGTCATGGATCACTCGTTGTTTTCATGTTGATGATGATTACTTGTGATTAAACTTAGGTGTACTGGTACAAACCTGAGATGAAGCAACATTCTTGACAGTGGAGGAGCCCATCAAAAAGGTCAGGGGGGTCTTCAGCTCGACCAAGTGCATGCTCATTGTTTTTTGACATTCGTACCATTGTGCATCGAGAATTTGCCCTCAAGGGCCAGACCATCAATAGCTAGTTCGACTGCCAGGTTTTAAGGTGTCTGAGGCAGGACATTTGGCGAAAGTGACCCGATCTGTGGCGCTTTGTCTGGAACCTTTTTGACACCACCTCGTATAGAGTTCAAATCCCAGCACCACCAAGCTGTCACTGCTGGACCCTTGAATAAGGCCTTCTGCTGCTCAGTTGCATTAATGAGATAGGTCACTTTGGATGAAGGACATCTGCCAACTGCTGTAAAAGTAAATGATGTACATTGGATGTAAAAAGTCTACACCCCATTATGAAATTGCAAGTTTTTATAGAAAAATATAAAGACAGAAATAACACAAATGTCAGATTCGTAAGATCTTTAATACGATCTTCCAAAAAAACAAAAATCCAAAGAAAAAAGTTCACTGTCCTCAGAGTTAACCAGGAGGTGGTAGCTTAGTGATTGAGACATTCGACCTTGGATTGAAAGGTCACAAATTCGAATCCCAGCACCACCAAGCTTCTGGGTTCTTCAGCAAGGCCCTTAACCCTCAACTGCTCAGTTGTTAGGCGCTCTGGATAAGAGTGTCTACCAAATGCCATAAATGTTAATGTAAACTAGTCACATTCAAAATGAGGTTTGTTGGTAAATGGCCTTCACCTGCTATCAATTACAGCAATTCTGAGTAAAACCAGATAAAAGTCAGCCTTTTTTTGTAGATTGAATGTTTTGAGTTTTATTTCTACTAAGAGCCAAGAGCCACAAAAAGTTGCCAAAGAAACTGAGAGACTTGATGATCTGTTGAAAGGTACCACTCAGAAGAGGGATATAAATGAATACCAAAAGCACTGAATGTACCATGGAACACTGTCAAAAGCATCAATAAGTGGTGAAGATTTCACATTTCGAAATGACAATGACGTAAAGCACACATCAAAATCAACAAAGAAAAGGGTAATCAAAGTCCTGGAATAGTCCTGCCAGAACCCAGACCTTAATCCATCAATCCCATCAAAAACCTGGCCTAGAAAAAGAACCGTACACAGGAAATTCTTCTTTTAAAAAGAAAAGTGGGATAAAATTTCCAAAATCTAAATGTGTGAACAATGACTTATTCGCAAAGACTTGATGTCAGAGGGGTGTTCAGAGAGCAATCAGGGTTTGTAGGGTTTTATTTGTTGTTACATGATTTATGACTTTATATTTCAAAAACCTGCCATTCTAAAGGGTGTGTAGACTTTTAATATCTATTTTAATATGTTAATTGTTAACATTTATCATTCCCGAACTGAAATTAACTCTAACTCTTGGAGAGGGCAGTGGTGGTTTAGTAGTTAAGGCTCTGGGTTACTGATGATAAGCTAGCTGCCACTGTTGGACCCTTGAGCAAGACACGTAACCCTATCGGCTCCGGGGAAGGTGTACAATGGTTAAGATCAGCTTCCTGACAAGCTGGGATATGTGAAAACCGTTAGGGGAGATGGTTTAGGCTCTGCATTACTGATCAGAATATTCAAACCCCAGCACTGCCAAGCTGCCACTGTTGGCCTGTTAAGGGGCCTAATCTAATCTGCTCCAGGGGATCTCTGCACTATATGCATATCCCAGCTTTCTGACAAGATGGGATATGTGAAAAACTTTGGGGGAAGTGGATTAGGCTCTGGGTTACTGTTCAGAAGGGTTCAAGTCCGGTGCTACCAAGCTGCTACTCTTGGGGCCTTTGAGAAACTCTCTGTGCTCCAGAGGTGGTCTACTATGGCTGACCCTGCCATGCCAAGTCTTTATTAACTTCACACATAAAGATTTTTGGAATTTTAGCCCAATCCTATTTGCAAAAGTTCATGTTGCATCAAATTGCGAGTGGATTTCCTGTGCATGGCTCTTTTTGGGTCAGGTTTTTAATGGGATTGAGGGATTTAGGTATGGGCTCTGGCTGTGCCATTTCAGGACATTATTATTTTCTTGGTTGATTTTAATGTGCACTTTCGGTCAGATGGTTAGATTAAAATGTGAACTGTCTTCACTTATTGATGACAAGTGTCAGTGTTTTATGGTACATTCAGTGTCTTGGATAATACTACAGCAACAGCTGACCTTTATATAATTTGATTTAGAATTGCTATGATGAGCAGGTATATGCCATTTACCAACAGGCCACTTCTAGAATGTGGTTTTAAGTGTGGTTTACACTTAAATTTATAGCATTACGCAGACCCCTGAACCAAAGTGATTCACAAGTTAATTCTTGTTAAAAATGATATCTAGTCCGAAATCTATTTTGTTATTTCTGTCTTTTAAAAGCTTTGTAGACTTTTTATACCCAATGTACATCATTTAATGGCATTTGGCAGATGCCCTTTATCCAAAGTGACTTACAATTATCTCATTTATGCAACTGAGCAGTTGAAGGTTTTGCTCATGGGCCTAGTAGTGACAACTTGATAGTGCTGGGACTTGAACTCTTAACCTTACCATATAAATATTGTTGTACAGTTTGAAATTACATCATTGACCCTGAAAATAAGATTATGTTTTAGATCATTAAGTACATTTTTATATCACACAAAAATGGCACTTTGTGAAAAAGTTATTGTCCCCTCGCTTGCTAAGTCTTCAATGAACTGTAATTATCCAGAGTTAAATTTAAAAACTTCCAACTTTATAACCTCTTGATCTCTGTAAAGCTGTTTTGGACAATGTCCATCTTTAAAAGCACTTTAAATGAAGCTGAATTGAATTTATGATCATAATCTATTTAATTCTTTAAATGCTTAGGGACACTGCACATTGGTATTAAAAGTGCTACACAAATAATAATTGAATTAAATAATATAATTATTTGTCTATTTATAAAATATTGGCATTGCACATTTTTGCTAAGCGTTTCACAGCCTGGTACTGACAATCTTTTAATCAAACGCATACAGTCATAATGTTTGTATCCCCCTTATTATTCATTATACTATTAATGGAGATTGTGTTAAAGAAGTGAAGAAAAGAGTGCAGGCAGGGTGGAGTGGGTGGAGCAGAGTGATAGCAGGAGTGATTTGTGATAGTAGGGTATCTGCAAGAGTGAAAGGAGAAGTTTATAGGACTGTGGTGAGACCTGTGATGTTGGATGGTTTAGAGACAGTGGCATTGAGTAAAAGACAGGAGGTGGAGCTGGAGGTAGCAGAGCTGAAGATGTTGAGATTTTCATTGGGAGTGACGACGATGGACAGGATTAGAAATGAGTTTATTAGAGGGGCCTCGCATGTAGGACGTTTTGGAGACAAGGTGAGGGAGGTGAGATTGAGATGGTTTGGACATGTGCAGAGGAGGGACATGGGGTATATCAGTAGGAGAATGCTGAGGATGGAGCCACCAGGAAGGAGGAAAAGAGGAAGACCAAGGAGGAGGTTTATGGATGTGGTGAGAGAAGACTTGCAGGTAGTTGCGTTGAAAGGGGAAGATGTAGAGGACAGAGGCATATGGAGACGGTTGATCTGCTTTGGCGAGCGCTAATGGGAGAACCTAAAAAAAAGAAGAAGAAGACTATTAATGGTCACCTGCATCCCATTTAAAATATTTCTGCATTCAATAAAGACCCTATTATAGTCATATAATACAAAGTTTCCCCTCACTAGCGCTTTTATTTCCACTCCAAAGAAAGACCTGCAGTTTTTCAGAGTTTGTGGAGAGAATCTTAAAACATGCAAATTTTGCCTATTACATCTCACTGTTTACTCTGTAAAAGTATGAAAGGAAATGTAAAAAAAAAAAAAGCATTTGTGAAATTTGAAGATATTCCTATGCATGTGCAATATGCCGATCTGCAAATTTGTCAACTCTCATATTGCAGATGTTTCTAAAATGGAACTGCGAAAAGCATCACATATTATTTTTGTAGGATGCACTACCACATGCATTGTGTTTTCACACTACATGTTCTCAGGTTTATTTGCCTCGTTCTCACTCCTTTCACTCTCTCGTTTCCATTTTTCCCCTCTTCAGTTGCCTGTGTTGCGTTACACACTAGGCATTCCCAGCATTACCAGACATTATTGTCGATGTTAGAGGCTGAATAACAGCAACGCAGTTGGAGCCCAGGAAAAGGTGGGCTTCTCTTAGGTCAATATGGCCTTGCTGTCAGAAAAAGGCAGCTGGATTTTGAAAAGGGCATGAGCTATGTTGGCATAGAAACAGAACAAGCCAGGCACGTACAATGACAACCGTATTCTCGTGTTACCCACAAAAAAGAAAAGCAGGTGGTAAAGCAACCAAAATATACCCTACTTTTGCCAAATGAAGCAAACCTGGTGATTTAGATTGCAAAAAAAAAAATCACCTACACAGTGTTCTGTTGCAAAATATGGCCCAAAGGAAGCGAGGGTATATGACAGGGTGTCAACCAAATGTCAGGCACAACAGACAATTTGAAGAAGAAGAAGAAGAAGAAGAGCTTTTATCTGTCACATATACATTAAAGCACATTGAAATTCTTTTCTTCACATATCCCAGTGATTTTATTTGTATTTTTTTAGGAAGCTGGTGTCAAAGTGCAGGGTCAACCATGATATAGCGCCCCTGGAGCACACCCAGGGTTTAAGAGCCATGCTCAAGTGCAAGAGTTTGGCTTGGCAATACCAGGGCTTGCAAATCCGACCTTCCGGTCAGGAAGCCTTCATTACTGAGCTACCACCCTCCCTATGAAAGGTTTTTTGTTTTTGTAACATGTACTTTTCAGCACAGTGAAATTCTTTCATCGCATATCTAAGAGATGTTCAAAAGCTGGGGTCAGAGATGATATAGCACCTCTGGGGCACACATAGGGTTTAGAGTCTTGCTCAAGGGCCCAAGCTTGGCCATACCTGGTCTTCAAGCCTCAAACTTCTGATCACTGAGCTTCCACCTTCCATCTACAATGCATGTTTTTGGCCTTGGAGTTTTTGCAAACTCCCTAATCCAGGAGGTTGAAGGCAATCATGTCAATCGCTACCCACCCATTCTAGGAAAATCAGACCCAAATACCTTTGATTTCATGAATACTATTAAGCAGAAAGCCTGTTAAAGCAGATAGAACAAAAAGATAGTTACATTTACATCACATTAGTAATGACTTACAATAGTCTTACTAGTACATATGAGCAGTTGAAAGTTAAGGGACTTGCTCAAGGGACCAAGAGAGGGGGCTTGAACCCCCCGACCTCCAGATCAGATCCTTAACCACTGAGCTATTGTACCACATCTTAAATGCTAATCAGTCTACAATGCATATCTTTGGCTTGGGTGAAACAAAACATGCACACACTGCAAACCCCCTAATCCAGGAGGTCCAAGGTCAAGACCAATTCTTGGAACATCAGACTCAAATACCTTTGATTTCATAAATCTTATCAAGCAGAAAACCTGTAAGAACAGACAGTACAAGCAGATATTAACATTTACATTTGGCATATGCCATTATAAATCTTAAAAAAATCGTATTGTTTTAGATTTATAATCACACTCGTGATATCACCCAGATGTGGATGGTTTCCCTTTTTGAGTCTGGTTGCTCTCTAGGTTTCTTTCTCATAACATCTAAGGGAGTTTTTCTTTGCCACAGTCATCCCAGGCTTCTAATCAGGGATAAATACACGTAATTCACTTTAAATCTTAAATCCTGTAAAGCTGCTTTGAGACAATGTCCATTGTGAAACGCACTATAGAAATAAACTCTAACTTCAGAACATCATATCCTAACCACTGAGATGGAATTTACCAGTGGTGGACGGTAACAAAGTCATTGTAATTCGTTACTGTACTTAATAGTTTTTTCTTGTATCTGAAATTTACTAAAGTATTTCCATTTGGTAGGACTTTAACTTTAACTTCACAATTTCAAAGTCAAATATCGTACTTTTTACTTGTTTTATTGGCCCATGAAAGTGGTGGATTTAGGCATAAGCTTCATTGGCAGTCACCCAGGGTGGCACGGGGTGTCCACATAAAAACTACATTTATCTTTTTTTACTGCTCATTTGCACAGTCGCATCAATTATTATATCCTGTCACGGTCAATAAAGCTGGCTCTGACTCGGAGTGTGCGCCCACCGGCAGGAGAAGTTCCCTCACCCATACACACAGAAAGAAGAGGTGGGGAGGGGGCGTGATGTCAGTAAGAAGAGCTGAATTAAAATTAAAATTATGGATGACAAAAAAGGTCTAATCCCTCAGGTTCAGAAAAAAAGGAGTGTAGTGGGAAAAGAAAAAAGATAAAACATGGGCTTGACTGGTCTCTGGGGGTTGTAAAGGGCATGCATGGAAGGGCAAGTCAGGTTAGAAGTAGTGACGAGTCTTTCATAAACGATTAAATCATTTTGAACAAGTCTTTAATGCGACTCAGAAGAATGAGAAGTCTTAACGAGTGATTTGTTTATTTACTACAGGACACCCATGAGCAAATCATCACAAAATCTCTGTAGGTTATGTACAGAAAACAGAATTGACATGAGTCCTTTAGTCCAAGTTGTTTGTTGTCACATGGTCACATGATTCCCATATATGCTATGCAGTGCATTACACACGGAACAATTAAGTGACTGCCATCGATTCTACACAATGAAATAAATGAGGGTTTATTTGGTCTGAATCTTGACACTATTTTTACAGTTAAAAAACTTTCTTTCGGCTTCTCCCATTAGGGGTCGCCACAGCGGATCCTCCGTATGTTTGATTTGGCACCTTTTTATGCTGGATGCCCTTCCTAACGCAACCCTCCCCATTTATCCGGGCTTGGGACCGGCACTGAGAGTGGCTGGTTCCCTGACCAGGGATTAAACCCAGGTCGCATCGGTGAGAGCGCTGCATCCTAACTACTAGACCACCAGTAATTAAAGAAAATATGAGAGATGAGCTACTCATTCTGTTTAGCATTATTTGTCTCTAACTGCATTATTGGAACTATTGTCAAAATTCAAGTTTGTAGACATGCTGGATACGAGATACAAAGCACCAAGTCACTAAAATAATCTGATCTTCCCATTACTAGTTACAACTTCCCCTATGTTGTTTGCTTCATTATTTAAATAAAGAAAATCATTCTAAAATGTTTTATATGTGGAGTCAAAGGAATTGGTGGTGGTTGTTATACATTATATTCCATCGATGGCATTTTGGCAGACACCTTGATCTAGAGCAAGTTCAATAAATATATGGAAATACATGGAAGTCTTCATCAATAAATACATTCCAACGCTTGAATATTCATTCATATTAGACATTCATTATGTTTTCCTCATAGATCAGCTCGGGCATGGAAAATGTTTTACTGTGGTTGGAGGACACGTGTAGCCTTCCAAACAAAGTCCTGTAGGACTCTTTATGATCTCCAGGTTTAGATCTATTATGCAGACTACGATCAAACCAGACAGCTTTAACTAAACAAGCTTCTAAATCATTTTTTTTTATCCACAGAGACAAGCTCCAAACATCCAAGCATAATAAAAGATGAAAAGATGAAAAAAAAAAGAAGAAAAAAAAAACTTTTAAACTTTAATTGGATGCACTTTAATCTGAAATTCAATACCAGATTTACCACGAGTGCAATCTGACAGGCTGAACACTGGGCTTTCAGATGTTTAAAAAAGCACCTTAACCTTTTAAAGAAGTCCTGTCTGGCCTCTTCATTGATCCACACAGTGCATCTAATAAGATTTCTCATTCCCCAATTAGCAGGCCATCGAGTGGAGTTAATTCTCCTCATTCTTCCAGCATGGTGACAGAGGCGCCTCGCTAAATAATGCAAGTGCATCGTTAAGCAAACGCAATGGCTGGCAGCGCTCTTTGTTTTCCTCTAAATTTGCTCACTCGCAGTGGAAAGAAGTCGAACGCAAAGTTCAGCCAAAAGTTCCATTTGGAAGAGAGCGGGATGCATAAATGGGAGGCGAAAGGAATTTTCCTGTTTAATCGGATCTAACAACTTTGTGGTTCCAGCCACAAATCTATTTCACAAATGTATTTCTGTAAATATATATATATATATATAATATTACAGCCATTACAAAAACAACGTTCCATTTCTTGGACTGGATAGATAGATAGATAGATAGATAAACTTCAGAGAGTAATTGCTTAAATATTAAAAATATAAAGATTCTCAGAAAATGTTTAATTAAACCAATCAAAAGGCAGAACACACCTGAGGGCCTCTCTATACTGAACTCAACTGCCATATCATTACTGTATATAGGCATTAATAAATAAATGAACAAGCGAGTGATTTCGGAAACAGCTTGTGTCACGTTCAACCAATTACTAAATGCCCACATCTGTTCACTAATCACATACACCTGCAAGTAATCACTACTCACTGTGTATATAGAAAACTACCTTCTGACTTATGCCATTTCCCCCAGTTTTGATTACTTTTGGGACCTGTTTTTGATTATTTGCATTCGCCTTTACCTCGACCGAGCCTGTTTATTGACTACGATTATTCTTGGGTCTCAGATGTTTTCCAGTTTGCTTTTTATAAAACTCCTCCCTGTGTTAACTTTAGGTTGGCTTTAATATTACATCTTTATTGTATTTCATTTTTTTGTATATAAATATTACTACATATAAATATAATTAATGTCTTTCTTTCTGTTTACTATTTCTGAAGGGGACAGGGAAAAAAAAATAATCCAAGATTACGGGAATGAAATCGTAGCAGAATGATATAGTATTTGGAGAGAAAAAAGACGAAAATCTAGAATAAAGTCGAAATATTTTAAGAATAAAGTCTTAGCAATGCAAAATTAAAGCAATAAATCACAGTTTGGATGTGGAGGATTTAGTTAAATCCTACATTAGGCTAGGTTTTTAGCCATGAGGAGTTATAATTGGTAAACAGACACTGCAGCGGTTATGTATGAAACTTAATTTTGTTCAGAAACATTCATTATGTTTTCCTCATAGATCAGCTCAGGCATGGAAACTGCCTCATTGAGGAAACTGCCTCTTTTGTGCAACCTGAAGTGCGATCAGTGGTCGACTTTTAGGATATCGATGGTTACTGGATATCTGTGTGATATTCAGAGTCTTTTAAAAAAAGAGTCTTAAAAAAAAAAAAAAAAGTAAAACTTACAAGAATAAGGCCAAAATTTCAGACTTATTACTTTATTCTTTTTAATTTATTTTTAATGAATTTATTTATTTTTACAAAAACACGTCATAAATTCACCTCATTATATGAAGAATTTAATTCAGTTTAAGGGCACTTTTTACCATGGACATTCTACCAGAGGATCTTTACAGAGATAAAGAGGCTATAAAGTTAGTAACTATAAGTTTGTTCCTTCTAAGTCTATACCTGATGAGAGTGCCAGTGGTGAATGTAGCATGGGGAAAAAAAATCTGTGAGATAGCATGAGGAAGAAACCTTGATAGGAACCGAGGATTCAAAAACAGCGAACATCCATTCATTATAGTTCCATCATTGTTGAGGTGCTGTCCAGTAAAAGGTGCTTAAATGCATACATTTTCATTCAAACTGCACTCCTGCACCATAGTAGTAGTGTTTTTATTAATTTCAGTTCAAATCCATCCCCATGCTATAGTTCTTGAGTTGGCCAGTAATTTTCATGGATCTTTAGAGAACTGCGAAACAACAAAGCTCATTTAAGCGTTCTATTCTATTTGTATGAACATTGTGATAACATTTTGTTAAAGTTTTTTTTTGTTTTTCTGCTTTTATTTACAAAAACAATGCACAGCAAAGGGCATGCCTGTCTTGCTTTCCCGATAAAGCCAATTTACATTCAACTTTTGTGCCTGCATGACTTAATTGCCTTGATGCTGTGGGCATGGCTCTGTGTTCTAATTAAACACTAAAATATTTATGGCTGCAAAAGGAGCCCTGTCCTCATCTTTGCAAGCTTCAGGAGCAAAAAATAAAAAAAAAAAGAGTTAAAAAGGTGTATTTTTTGTGTATTAAAAAATTGACCATGCAGTTTAATAGTAAATTATTTTTTTTTAAATAAGGCTAAATTGTAGTAGCTTTTATTGTCAATTCATCCAGATATTTTAAAGCACCCAGTAAAATGAAATTATGTTCCTCCAGGACCAAGGTGCTACATAAAAGCGCATAAATTTAAATAACACAAAATTAACCAGAACAAACAAACCTATAGATGGCAGGGGGTGAAGAATGTGTGTAAGAGGTGTGTGTGTGTGTGTGGTCCTTTACTGTATTGTTGGTTTTGCAGATGCTGTGTGTTTTGCTATATCCTATGATGAAGGGAAGAGTTACCCACTTGATCTTCTCAGCCATTTTCACTATCCCCTGCATGGTTTCCATTTGCTGTAGAACTTAGATAGTCTTTCTGTAGAATGTAGTAAAGATGGATAGTAGTAAAGATGGAGCTTTTCCTCAGCCTCCTCAGGAAGTAATATTTAGACAGAGTGTTGTGCTGTGGGTTACCACCCAGAAGATACATTCAATGACGTTGAATAAACTTTTAATTTCATTATAGCAGCAGGAAATGGTTGTTTCCTCGGCCATCTGTTCTTCTTTCGTCATCTTAATATTAATAAGTGCTAAAATGCAAAAAAGAAATGAAAATGACCACCATCACAAACACCACCATAATAACCACATCACAACAACCACCCCACCAATAAACACATTATTCTCAATGAACGTGAATCAGGTGCAGAGGTCACATGACAGCAGTGTGATATAATGCTGTAGCATCATTTACCGTTGTCTGTTTTTTTACCTCAGTGGTTTGGACAGCTGGCCAGAATGACGTTTTTTTATTCCAGAACTCAGTGTCCAATAATCTGTTTCCAGAAGTGTGCTTGGAAAACCCCTTTGAGCTTTTCTTGGCAGATTTGTCTCCCTGAAAGCTTTCTGAAACATTCTCAAATCCTCCCATTTCTTTATTATAAGCAAAACTTTCTGACCAGCATACAACCTTTGCTCACTTTTTTTGATCGATAGGGATGCATTTATTTATTTTCAAAAATGACACAAATGTGGTACGAATTTTTGCTCATGACACAGTAATGAATTGTCCGATAAGAACAAACTTTATTACGTCCATCGATTTGAAAATCAACTCTTCTTTATAATACTTTGTACTTCTGACCTAAAGCTTGTGATTCAAAGTGGGATACACTTTATAGACAAATGCATTGAGACACCTGGTTCTTCTTTAAACTTTTCCCACAAAGCTGGAGGCACACAATTCTACTGGAGGTCTTTGTATGCAGTAGATTTCGATGTTCTATCGATTGAACCAGGAAACGTCTGTTCCAGCATAATAGCATGACCCTTTGCACAATACCAGTTCTATAAAGATATGCTTTACATGGGTTGAAATGGAAGATCTCTGACTTTGAGAACAGCTTTGGATAAATTGAGTGAGGAATTGATTAGAATTCAAACCAGTGGTGGTTGTTGAGCTGGTTGTGATAATGGTTGTTACGATATCGCTGTGATGGTGGTACTAGTGGAAGATGTTTCATCAGACTTTGGAGTGTCTTTGTCGACCTTCTAATTTGTGATCGTTCATCAGTCAAACAATGATGTAGGTAATTGTTTATAAGTAAACATATCACATTCTATCCTAAAATTAACATTATTCACATCAGCAAATAACTCTTAACTCCTAAACACATTTAACACTCATAATACAATATTCCCAATTTTTCCCTCCCAATTGACATCCTCATCATTTCTACTTACATTACATTACCATAGAAAAACCCTAGGTTTAAAAATGGTGATTGTGATGTGATTGTAACTCTGGAACCATGGATGGATTGGAGATAATGGCATCAGTGTATTTGTAATCCTTTACCTTTATCTTCTATGGAGTGTTTTTTAGTGTGTAATGGTAACTGAGTGTGTTAAGATGATGGAATTCCCTAATATTAATTCAACTCAAACAGAGCTACTTTAATTTTGTGATAGAAGGAATACCTGGCTTGGTCTGGTGTGTGTGCGTGCATAGACTTCACTCTTCGGGGGAAAGTATCGATCTGTGGCAGAAGGAGGCTAACCCAGATGGACGTCCCTTGAGTTCAGAGACAATGACTAAAGTAACAGATCAATTTGTATGTGTACGTACACATACAACACACAATCTTGTTACCCGTTTCACTTTTCCACCCTCGGGAATTTATTGGCTAATACATAGACCTCCAAAAGTCAAGACCAGTTTTTGTCATGGTTTGCTTTGGGAAAAAAAACAATGTTTTTAGAGAGGTATCGTTTAAAAGATCCGAATTTTTTCAAGGTTTAAAAATTTTGTGGTGAAATTAGTGTGTTATTTATTGATTTTCTGAATAAATTCTTAGAACCTGATAACTTCCTCTTTCAAGGTTTATTTAGGAACAAATGTTGTTTTGCCAAGTTTAGGCTTAGAGACTTAGTGGCAGAATTTCCCTAAGTATCACAAATACATCAGAATTAATTTAATACCAGTTGCAGGTCATGCAGATCACATCTAGGGCTTTAGTGGTGTCCTACCTGAATTAATCTACCCCTAAATACTATCATTATAATGCCATGACTAAAGAACGCATCAATATTATACAGAAACGCAGTATGACAGAGGGCTGCATTACAGACAGTTGTGTAAATGTCCTCACAATAAAACTAACTTCTTCTCTGTCAGTCATTGAAAAAAATGAAAAAAAAAAAACAGCTAATTAAATTACATTCATATTTTTAAGTTTGTGCAGTTTTCTGCAGATCCAGATTGTGGGGTCTGACTAATGCAACTTTCTGACCATCCAATCAAAAGATGTGTAGGCATTAATGGGGAGCTTCTAGATTTTTAAGAGTGGCCAAATCGCAATCTGATTGTTTAAAGCAGGTTCAAGCAACATGAAGAGCCCGCAAGTGCTGACCGTGAAGGACTTACGACAAATGGATAAACCTTTAACCCTGGCAACACCTGATGTGACAGCTGAAATCAGATTTTAGCTGTAACTTTAACCAAAACTTGCACTAACACTGACACACTCTTCCGGGTCGGCAACCCTCTTCTCGTTTTTGCTACTGCCTCAAAAAAGCAAGTCATGGACACAACAGAGACAATCTGCAGAGGGCGGAGCTCCAGCCTCAGACCTCCACAGAGGGCATCACTCTGACACTGATCTTCACTTTCTGCTGGTTCATGCAGAAGAAGTTGCTTAGCCACTGATCATTACTCTGTCACTGATCTCCGCAGAGGGCATCACTTCGTCCCAAATCTATGCAGAGGGCATTGCACCATCCCAGACTTATGCAAAGGGCATCGCTCCATCCCAGCAAGTCGGACAGAAAGCGGAGACCGCTCCCTAAAGAGGCACCCACCAGAAGGCTTGCTCCATCTTTTATCTGTACTTTCCCATCTTCCAAGGTGTCCTACCTAGTTGCGTCTCCGCTTCAAGTTCTGCTGTGTCTGTGCCGGCACCTGAACTTCCTCGAAGATGCTTGTGCCTGTCCAGTAGTCCAGTATTTCCTTTGTCTTTTTATTATTCTCATTGAAGACAGTTTATTGGTACTCTGTGACACAGAAATGAAATGCAGAGAATAGACTATTGGGAAAAGTTTTTTACAGTATACAAAAAAGCAAAATATACACAGAATATTGAAACACACTTATCCAGATTAGCTTACAGTACACTCCCATTTTCATACAACAAAGCAGACAGTTGAGGTCTTGCATGAGGACAGTCTTATGCTGCTAGGATTTGAACTCATGACCTTTCAATCCTAAATCCCACAGGTTAGATGAGGTAGCCACTGAGGTACGATTTGACTTGTAATAAAAGAGTGATGACTACTTACATTTACAATGCAGTCAGTGTTAAAGGTCCAACAGGGGCAGCTTGGTGGTCCTGAAATTTGTACTTTTGCGTTCTGAGGGAAAGTCTAAGACAGTAGGAAACATTTACATTTGCATTTGTGGAATTTGGGGCATTTGGCAGACACCTTCATGCAGAGCAACTTTCAAGTATCTCATTCAGATAACCGGGCAATTGAAGGTTAAAAGGTTTTGCAAGCTTTGGGTTCAGGTCTGTGTTTTATAGGAGGCTACTCTACTCCAACCCATGTAAAGCGTATCTTCATGGAGCTGGCTTTGTGCACAGGGGCATTGTCATGCTGAAAACGGTTTGGGTCTTCTAGTTCATGTGAACAAAAAATTTTATGCACAACAATTGTGTGCCTCAAACTTTGTGTTAACAGTTTGGGGAATATACACTGTATATATTTAATTGTTTTTAGAGCTTAGCCCTGCTCAGCTGTGTGAATACACTCAGCTGCCAATGGCATATTTCTGTGTGACATCTTTACCTTGAAGAAAAGCAGAGAAGGGGGCCTCGGTCGTTCATATCGATTTGCGATCTATAAACAGCGGAGCCCATTTCAGTAAATGCCAAGCCGCTTTCAGCACAATGATGTCGGGGTTATTTTTTGCACCAAGACGAAACAACTGGTCTCTAGTGAAAAACAGGTGGCAAGAAACAAGACGATGCTTCCCCCAGTCTCATTTTGTTTTCCTATCTCTTTTTATCTTCAAGGCTGGTTGAAAGCATCAAGTTTTGTCAAGTGTTAGGGAACAAGACAAAAGGCAGGGTTCAAGAGTGAGTCATAGACAGATGTGGCGGAAAAAATCCGGTAATTTTCCAAAATAAAACATTGTTCAGAATCAGATAATAAATAAATAACGGAAATAATGTAAGTTATGTATTCTTTCTGTGCGCCCTGGGACCAATTGACCCATGGACTGGTGCTGGTCTGTGGCCCAGGGGTTGGGAACCACTGGCTTAGAGCCTTTTGCTTGGCTAACGAATCCTGCTTACAAAGGCAAATTAGACAGTCTGAATCTTAGGCAGAGGATATAAGCATAAACGGATATTTCGTAAGTAGGCTGCTCAATCCTTGCCTATGCATAAAGAACAATTTATTTAGTCCCTTTGTCATAACTTGCTAAGTCAGTGATAGCCAGAAATCAGAAGGTCTGAAACATTGTGGTCTATGCTTCATTCATGAGACTTCAGTTTGTACCAACCTGGTCATAGAATTGCAGTAACAGCAGACAACATAATCAACTACTGTAGATATAAATGTTTTGGGGCAATGTCACATTTAATCAAGAATTTTACATTTATTTGCCAGGCAATAATCAATAAACAAATTTCAAATCTGAAACAAATAAGAAAGTTGCACAACAGGATCACAATAAGGTGGCTCCATCCTCAGCATTCTCCTACTGATATACCCCATGTACCTCCTCTGCACATGTCCAAACTATCTTGATCTTGCCTCCCTCACCTTGTCTTTAAAATGTCAGTTTTGCCAACCTCTTTCTCCTTATGCTGTCCTGCACTTCCCCATTCCAACACCACGTCTCTTTCTATTTCCAGAAGTCACACCAAGTACCTTTTTGGTGTCTCTCATTACTTCAATTCAATTCATTTCAATTCAAATCGTTTTTATTTGTATTGCGCTTTTAACAATGAACATTGTCTCAAAGCAGCTTTACACAGATAATGTGGTGGTTAAAAGGGAATACATTCTTTATAAGTAAGTTTGTCCCTGACTGATGAAGTAAAAACTCCCCGAGATGGCATAAGGAAGAAACCTTCAGAGGAACCAGACTCAAGAGTAGTGAGTCACTTCTGCAGTAGTTACCCAATCATCCAGCACCTCTTCACCACCACCAAGCCCCTGTCTGACCTCTTCCCTGAATCTCACACTACAGTCTTCCTCTTTAAGTTTCCACCATCTTATTGTTTTAGTCTTTACTCTCCTCCTCTTCTCCTTCCTCTCCAAAACCATCCTACAGGGCACTATCCGATGCTGTCTAGATACACTGTCCCCTGCTTATACCTTACAGTCTTTAATCTCCTTCAGGTTGCATCTCATACATAAAACATAGTCCACCTTTGTGCACCTTCCTCCACTCTTATGTGCCATTTCCATCCTTTTAGCAAAATCTACCATAATCTGCCCTTACACATTCCTCTCCTTAAAGCCGTACCTACCCATCACTTCCTCATCACCCATCCTCTGTTCCCCAACATGCCCATCGAAATCTGCCCCAATCACCAATCTTTCATTCCTAGGTACACCTTCTGAAACTTCATCTAACTCACTCCATAATTTTTCATTTTTCTCCATTTAATAACCCACTTGTTGAGCATAAATATCAAGTACAGTACCTTAAATTCCAGGAACTTCTAAGTCAACTTTCCATGACTCGGCCATATCCCCAGGAGGGAAAGTGGGGACTTAGATTAGAAGGTGTAGTGTTTTGTTTCATAGCAGTTCTCGTGGTCTAACCTCACGAAGAGATCTGACCACCTTAACATTGTTAATCTTAATGGCCCGCAAAAACATTGCTTTTTGAAACAGTGATGTAAGCAATTCAATAGTCAACAGATACCTGCAGCAACAAGTTCTAGTCTTTGTCTATTCGTTTGCCGGTTTTTGCTTGACCATCCCGCATTGATAATATAAGATTTGATGTAGAACAGTATCGGGATGTGTCTCTAAGTTTTTTAGGTGTTTTATCGTGAACGACCAATAAAAGTTGTGCTACAGATCCTATACCCCATGTACCAGTCTCCTTGACATATACTTATAAGGTGGACCTTTTGAAGCAACAGGACTTGATTTAACTCCAGGATTAACATGTGATAGACTAATATTTCTGAACTAGATGCAGGTGGGGTGGGTGGGGTTTTGTAAAAGCAACTTAACAGTGTAAGCATCACAGGCTTAATGGAGCTCCTAAATCTCCAACAGTGTTGCCACCTCATTTCAGAGGAAAGTGTCTTATGAATACTTATGAAGTCCCTAGGAGACATCTTGATTTGCATATGAAACTGTGTTACATGATTAGGTGAGATTTTCTGGAAAGGTTTGTAGAATAGAATAGAATAGAATAGAATAGAATAGAATAGAATAGAATAGAATAGAATAGAATTAATTTGGTAGAACTGATTGAACAGAGATTGATTTTTTGGGAGCAATGGTGATCATAGATTGTTCTTTGGAAAGAAAAGTGATAAAGGATTGGTCACTGAGAATAACAGTGTTCAGGGATTGATCCATGGGAACAACTGATCATCAGAGATTGGTGTTTTGGAACAACTGATCACCAGGAATTGTCTTTGGGAACAATTATGATAATTGGATTGGTCTTTGAGAACAATAGTGTTAAGGGATTGGTCTTTGAGAAACATTGATGCTCAGGATAAGGGATTGGTCTTTGAGAAACAATGACGATCAGGGATTGATCTTTGGCAATTGGTTATAAAAGATTTATTTTATGATGATCAGGGATTGTTTCTTTTTTTGATCAGCAAAAAATTAACTTTTTCAAAACAATGAAACATTTGTAGTCCTCCACATTCAACTTAATACTATTTTATAGTCTCAGGTTACCTGCAGCAACAACAAGTTCAAGTCTGTTCATTTAAAACTCTGCTTTTGCTTGACATTACTGCATCTATAATGTTTTTTTTATTAAAAAAAGAGACACAAGAAACTTTTCCAATACTAGACAAGTGTGTATGTTTATGCTTGTTTGCTGTTTCTACATTATAACACCTCCATGTCCCTGTCATAACAAACGGTACTATTTTTACATTTTCTACACTTGGATTTCAACTTGAAGTGGACTAAACCTGAAGGGAAGCACTGAATGAAATGCTGGCACTGTCAGCATTCCACCTTAAGTACAGCCTCAGGTTCCATCAAGCTGGACAAATTTGAAAAATGCACAATAAAGGGATGTGAACGTTAGCAGATGTTTCATCATGGACAAGCTAATTTTGGAAAACGTTTTAAAGCGCAAACATGGAGTTTAAACATGCAAAACTATCAGAATAAGTGTGTATGTAGCTTAACCCATGTAGTGTATGTAGTGTAACCCATGAATACACTTGAAGGCCTCTCAGTCTTGTCAGGAATGCCACTGTTGTTACTTCGTTTGCTTGTGCCCAGTGAACTACACATGTCCACAGAATCAGGTATAGACCCAATAAGAAGGACGACTTGGAATTGATTTAAGTAACCAGATGAAGGTCAAACTAAGATAAAAAGCCAGCCTCTTAATCGCTAACTTCACTTTGGTCCCTGTTGTCTTGTTTTTTGCTAGTAATTCTTATTTGCTAACATCCTTTGGAAAAATCCTCACAGCTTTTTTTTTTTCTTTTTTTCAGAAACAATGATTAAAATTGCTTCAACTGCATTATTGCTTGACTAACTCTTTCTCACAACAAACCAAATAAACATTCTCCATTACATTAGACCATAGAGTGAATAGGTGCTACTCTGACAAGATGGCAAGGATCTGCTCAAGGTTGTGTGCAAGGAAAAAATGCAATTGGGGTGGTGTTTGCTTTAAAATGGCGGCAGGTGTGCAGACAGGCAGGAGGCATACCTGAGGATAAGGTCAGTCTGGCAGGTAAATGAATCATGGCCACATGGCTTAACACAAGTTAGCGGTGTGTAATAAATTCCCGCTGCGCTAGCCGGCTAGCCAGCGGCAGAGGGAGGCCCTATTACACTGATGCATCGCCGCGCAGGCCCCCATCTCAAGGTCATTAGCAGCAAGCTAACCGAGGGGCGTGCGTAACCAAGACAAACAGCCAACAAATATACGCTAAGCAACGCTATCCATCTTCCGAGGTGGCTGAAGCACTTGCAAATGAACCCGAAGGGCTGGAGTATATGACTAGGGAGCGCCAAAGTTTATTGGGGGAAAAAAAAACACAGTCTGAAATGGCTATTATATACTGGAGTCAGGGTCAGCATTAATCTAGAAGTATTTGAATGCACTGTGTTTTAGAAGCAATCTCTCAGCATCATTTCGCTGCATGTCTTCTATCTATCTTGCTTCTACACACTATTGATTTTGCTTTTGAGCCATATTTTCTTTGTCCCTGGACTCCCTGTCTCTGTGTAGAATAACTATATAGGTTTTTTTAGTCTTCCATCCAGGTTCTGGACACAGCCCAAAAAGCAGACCCTCAGGGTCAGGCAGGTATTGAACTGTGGAGTGAACCTAAGTGCCAAGAGATATAACGGTCTCTGTGATGGCTGCCCCAATTCTTAATTTATTAAATAATACCATCTGTGCTACAGATCCTATACCTCACATACCACTCCTGTCAACATGTACTTATAAGGTGGACCTTTTGGGGGCAGTGAGACTTGATTTAAGATAAGATAGACAAACTAAAACTTAACTGAATCAGTGGGGATGGAGTTTGTAAAAGCTACTCAACAACTTATGAACTCACATAATTTTAGAGGAAAGAGTCTCATGAATACTCATAAAGTCACTAGGACACACCTTGATTTGCATTTGGAAATGTGTTACATGATGAGGCAAGATTTTGTGGAGAATATAAGAAATCAGAATAAAATAGAATAGAATTGGACTATTGTTATTTTGGAAACAATGGTGATTAGGGATTGGTCCAGTGGTGATCTGGCATTAGTCTTTGGGAACAATGGTAATCAGGGATTGGTCTTTGAGAAAAGTGGTGATCAGGGATTGGACTTTGGGAATGGTGGTGATCAGGGATTAGTCTTTGGGAATGGTGGTGATCAGGGATTGGTCTTTAAGTACGGTGGTGTACACAGATTGCTTTTTGAAAACAATAGTGGTGAGAAATTAGACTTTGGGAACAGTGGTGATCAGGGACTGGACTTTGGGAACTTAAGGTCTGGGACAAACCAAGCTGATGGTCAGACATCACCAGCGGAGCTCATCAGCGAGAAAGAGAACGCTGATTAGCTATTCAGTTTGGCAAATGAAAATAAACTAAACTGAAGAAAGCAAACAATGATGGATTAAAGAAAGAGAGCACACAGACACATAATTTCCACTACTTGTCTTTGCAATTTAGCAAACAAAGCTACATGAATCCGGGGCAGTTGTAAACGCTGCTTGCTTTATATAGTCACAGTTCTAGTTCTTCCAGTTTCCCTGTTTGGATGACGAATACAGACTACTGCCACCTGCTTGCATGGGAGACTTATGTTCTCTCATGTAAGCTCAGAACGTACTCGCTAATTAGCCGTCGTTTGTAGTGTGTTCGATTTGTTCGCAGATGCTACTGCTTATTCAATAAAAAATGCCAAAAGAAATCTATAATCTATTATCGACCTTTAATCTATTTAGAATTTCTGCTTGGGCTCTTACAAAACAATGTAATTTTAGTAACTAACCATAGCAAAAAACAAAACATCTGAATTTTCTCACATTAATCTCAGTTCAACCTACTGCATAACCTTATTATATAACATTTCCATGAGTCTCATCAGCTGAACAACTGCTTCAGTTATTAAATTACTACATATTTAGACCTGGATCTTCAACTCAAATGTCATTTGTGGGTGAACTCCTGTGTTTAAATGCGGGGGATCAGCAAGCAATGGATGTAGTCTTGTATATTTTCATAAGGGCAATGTTGTTAGCCCTGAATAATCAGTGCGCAGGTCTTTCATCCAACCCTCTCAATTACCAGCACAGCATTCAATCATTCACTGTGTAAAGAATGAACTACACTCATCCCTGTTTCTCTGTGGCTGTGGGTGAAGGAGGTACTGAGAGCAGAAGTCAAATTACTCAGCTCATGTTGCAGCCAACACGGTGATTTATTTGTTGGCCCACAACAAGCCGAATTTAAAGTATCTCTCTCTGCCTTTCTGATTTGTTCGACTGAGCCAAATAAAAACTCTCTGTTAAAACAAAGCACATTAATTTGTGTATGTGTGTGCGAACTCCTTGGGACAAAATGTTCACCGCCAATAAACAAACTCTGAACATGTTTTTGATGAAGGTACAAACCTAAACTAAAGTAAATAGAAAGAATTTACAAGATTGTGTCATGGCTTTTAACCATATTGGTTCATTCATCAGTTGCTAATAGTTTTTTTTGGAAACAATGATGAACTGGGATTGGTCTTTGGGAATAGCAGAGATCAGGGATTTGTCCTTAGGAACAATACTGATTTGGGATTTGTCTTTACAAACAGTGGTAATCTGAGTTTACTCTTTAGGAACACTGCTAATCTGGCATTAATTTTTGGGAACAACTATGAATTGGGATTGGTCTTTGGGAACAATGGTGACCAAAGAATCATATTTGGGAAGAATCCTAATCTGGGATTGTTCTTTGGGAACAAAATAGATCTGGTATTAGTCTTGGGAAACAATTGAAATCTTGCATTGATCTTTGGGAACAATGCTTATCTGGGATTGGCATTTGGGAACATTGGTGATCAAGGAATTATCTTTACCTTAGATTGGTCTTTGGGGACACGGATGACCTGGGATTAATGATTTGAAACAATGGTGGTCAGGGAATTGTAAATAAAAATAAAACTGAACTGGGATTGATTTTTAGGAACAATGGTAATCCGGTATTGGTCTTTGACAACACTGGTGATCTGAGAATAATCTTTAGGAACACTGGTAATATCGGTTTGTTCCCAGTGGAAAATAGAGATATTGGCTTGGTTTTTGGAAAAAAAGGATGATCTGGGATTGGTCTTTGGGATCATTAGTGATCTGAGATAGATGTTTTAGAAGAATGGTTGTCAGAGAATCATCTTTAGGAACAATTCTAATCTTAAAAAGTCTTCAGAAAGCAGTAGATCAGGGATTGGTCTATGGGAACAATAAAGATCTGGGATTGTGTTTTAGTAACCATGGTAATCTGAGATAGTTTTTTAGGAAAATTGGTGATCAGGGATTTATTTTTGGTAAAAATGGTGATCAGTGAATCATCTTTAGGAACAATACTGGTCTCGGATTGGTCTTTAGGAACAGCTATGATTTGGAATAACTTTTTAGAAACAATGGTAATATGGGATTGATCTTTGGGGACACTGGTAATCTGGAATCAGTGTTTAGGAAAAGCGGGGATCTGGGATTCTTTTGTTATAAACCCATGAGACTTGTGGCTTTTACATTGTACTTTGCCTACCTCATGGATTGTTTCAGGACTGATTTCATGCATTTATATATGAAGAAAAAAAAATTTCAATGAAGGATATTTATATTTAAGGTATTTCATCATCTATAACTTATTATCTATTTAAGCAATAGCAACTTTGAATAATAGACTGTAAAGCTCGAAGTGTAGTTTTTCTAAGATATTTAAATTGTGTATGTAGCCCACTGTTTTCTCAGGAACTGTTAACATTTAATGTTAGGTAAGGCATTTTCAGCTGTGAGTCCCAAAAGCTGTGGTGAATGCTAACAGATTAAGGTTTGAAAAAAATACAAATACTGAACAGCTGCATTAACCATCAGAACCGAATGCTGCTTGCTCACAGCACATAAGGAAGGGGTAGCTCAATGAATAAGGCTTGGGGTTACTGATTGTAAGGTCCGGAGGGGTTCAAAGTACCAGTATTGTTGAGCTGATACTGTTTGACTCTTTAGCAAGACTTTAACTTTCTTTGCTTCAGGGGAGCTTAACATGGCTCATCTTGTGTTCTGACCCTAGCTTGTTAGAAAGAAATACTTTGCATAGTAAGTGATATTTATGTTGCAATGTCAGAAAATCAGGTTACAGACTTAATACAAAACATTGTTAATTTTCTCTCTATGTCATCAGCTTCATTACGATCCAATAGTCGCGCCGGGTATGGTTGTAGAAGAGCGATCTTTGGACGCGTAATGGAAGATCAGGAGTTTGGTGCAATGTGAGAAGGTATAAAAATGAGCAAAGGGCACAGAAAAAGGAGAAGGATGGAATGACAAATCGAGGTAGATGGATGCCCCTCGCTCCTACATGCAGGGAGAATCTTTCTGGAATGGCAATCTCAGCCATTCCCGAACTGAGACAGATGGAGATGGAGAATTAGATTTCGTTTCCCATTACTGCTAAAGAAGAGAAACCCTACACCCTGACCACACCAGGAGCCTGAGAGTCTGGTCAACCAGATACTTGATTATAGACACACACACACACACACACACACACACACACACACACACACACACACACACACACACACACACACAATTGCACACAATTAAACATTGCAGACATACTGTATATACACCGACTAGGCATAACATTATGACATTATAACATAATGACATTATAGCATTGTGAAAGGTGAAGTAAATAAACTGATTATTGCTTCATCATGGCACCTGTTAGTGAATAGGATGTATTAGGCAGCAAGTTATCGTTTGGTCCTTAAAGTTGATGCGTTGGAAGCAGGAAAAATGGGCAAACGTAAGGATTTGAGCATGTTTGACAAGGCTAGACATATAGTTCAGAGAATCTCCAAAATTGCAGCTCTTGTGAGGTCCCCTAGAAAGGAACAGCGGTGAATCGGTGACAGGGTCGTGGGTGGCTGATGCTCAATGATACACATGGGGAGAGAAGGCTGGTCCGTGTGGTCCGATACAACAGACAATCAACTGGAGCTCAAATTGCTGAAGAAGTTAATGCTGTTAATGCTCAATGGGTCAGGACTGTTTTGGCAGCAGAAGGGGAACTAAATATTGGCCAGGAAGCCATACAGTTATGCCTGGTTAGTGTGAGTTATGTCCTTTTTGAGGGCCTTGCTCAAGGGCCCAAGAGCAGCAGCTTGGCTATACAAGGGCATGAACCCCCAACCTTCTGATCAGTAACCCAGAGCCTTAACCACTGAACTACCACTTTACCTTTTATTTTGTCCTGCTCACATAATAGATTCTTATAATTTTACTCAGATTTTATACGTGGCCAGATAGAGGTATCATAACATACAAACTGGAGATCTGAAGATATAAAAGAATCTGCCTTATTTTTTTTTTTTACTTTCTTGATTACTCACATAAACCCCCACCTGCTTATTATTCCTCTCACTGATAGACCAGTGGACTTTATTAACAAATAATATGTAATCAAATGACCTAATCACATGGGCATTCTGTACCTCTGTGGGCATCACGCAGAGCCTCTCAATAGGTCCTGATTTCCACTGATTCCAAAAGGTCATCTGATTTTTCAGGCACGGATGGTCATTTTTTCCCTCGTTCATGCTTCACCTGGCTTGTTCGTGCCATGGAATGTTTCATTACATTACCATATCAGCTCTCAGTCAATTTCGCGTTTTTCAAAAGTGAATCACATGTGCAACCCTTTTGGCAAACTGGTCACTAGGATGTTATTGTGTTAATTGGGTTAAGATCCTAAACAACCCGGTCGGTGTTAAGGGTCCAACAGGGGCAGCTTGGTGGTCCTGAGATTTATGCTTACGACTTCTGATTGGAAGTCCAACACAGTGGGATACATTTACATTCGGTAAAACTTGTTGTCCAGAGTGACTTACAAGTATCTAATTCATATAACTAAACAATTGAGGGTTAAGAGCCTTGCTCGAGGGCCCAACAGTGGCAGCGGGATGTGAACTCACAAACGTCTGTTCAGATGTCTAACTGAGCTACCACTCCCCTCAATTATAGGATACTGTATTTGATCATAACGGTGTACTACAATGTAAATTTGGCAGACGTCCTTATTAAGAGTTGCTTAAAGCTTACAGTCAAGGGCCATGCTCAAGGACCCAGCATGGTAGAGCTGGCATTGAGCTTGTAACCTTCTGATCCAGAGTCTAATGCCTTAACCACTGAGCTACAACTTCCCTGATTCCAAAATATAGTAATGTCTGCATCCTAGCTGGCAATATTTCCATGTAAAATTGCACCAAAAAGATTTACAGCGTGTAAATGCTTACAAAGCTCCTTTGAATGTCTTTTAATAACAAAATAAATTGTCTAGGACTTTTCTAAAACTTATATTCAACCTGCCACATTAATCCAAAAAGAAAATGTTTTTTTCTCCTTCTTGCATTTATTGCACTATGCATTCATCCTTGGCTCTGTTTGAGAACACGGTGCCTGAATGTAATTTTACAACCTCCAATAAATTCCAAGAAAAATAAAGTCGGATCTTCATCGGGTCACTGGCAATCATGCGAGGATTCCTCATTTCATGTTTGCTTCTGATGCCTAGCTTGACTGTCAAGAACAAACTGGGTTCTCTAATAAACAGTTACACAAACACCAAGAGAACCTGTGTGGGAATATGCATGCTTGAGAGTTTCTCTCCACCTCTGTCGTGACGGTTCCTTGATCCGACACTGCGGTGGCAGGTGTGTGATTAGATGATGTGTTAATCACTGGATGACACGGCAGGTGTTTCGTATGCGCCTGTAATTTTAGCTGCAGCGAAGACAGAGATGCTTTCATGCTGTGATTCTATATTCAGGACCGGGGATTGTCCAGGTGTCGTGCAAGAGGGATTAGGTATCCTGGTGCCAACGCTAAAACACAAAGCAAAAGGAAATCAAATTTTCCCAGAGTACTGCATATTGATCATTGGTGGGCCGTCAGGACCTTTTTTCTATCAAAATCACTGACCTACATTCTCATATATTTTGATCCATGAATATGTATTAAATTCTTTTCTATTCTCTTCATTTTATAGTGTTTCTCTTACGTCTAAGTTTCTATCCAATCTAACTCATGTCTTTCCAGGGTTATCTGGCAAATCCATTTTGCTCAAAGCTGTCACTTTCAACCAATTTGTGTGGATTTAATATCAATTTTTTTATTCCATGATGGCTGACAGAGGAGCAACTGATTTGGTTGCAGATAAACTTACAAGGACATTTACAAAAAACTGACTTTTCAAAAAACAGCTGGGCATCGTGAGCAAAGGTCGGCCGAAACAGTTCAAAACATTTTGAGACTTATTTATAATTTAGAGCTTTTTTTCCTGTTGAATTTGCACAAAAACATCTAATTTGACTAATCCCAGAAAATAACTGCTTTTAAATAAAGATTTAATGAGGATAATATCGATATGAGATTTCTGTCTGTGATGCAGCGTTCTGTTATACTCCTCTTCTATATAATATTGATGTATTCTATAGCCGTGGCATCATAATGATGGTATTAAGAGGTGGATTGTCTCAGGTAGAACACCACTGTATGTATAAACAAAGGCACGAAGAAAACTAACAATAGAAATTTTTCTATTTAGCTATTTTCAGAACAAAATGATACACTACTAGCTTTTTGGCTGGATAGTATAAGCAATTAAATTAAACTCAGTGGAGGTAAAGAATGAAAGATGTATAACAACAAAGTCTGGCTTGTAAAAGCAAAGTGTTTATTAGCGCCTTGGCGGAAGTGTTCGCGCAATGCATCGGGCTTTCGCTTTAATGATCTTGAGGTTGTGACTTCAATTTACAGCAGTACCACACTGCCATCCCTGGGACCTTGTGCAAGATCTTTCACCCATGACTGCGTCAATGTGTACAATTTTAATTAAGTCACTTTGGATTTTATAAATTCTGGAGTATCAGCTGGAAAAAACTGTATATTTTACATTACAGTGGTATCACAGGTTACAAATTGAATTCGTTCAGGAACACTGTTCGGACCCCCAAAAATACGTATACCAATACGAATTTCCCCATAAGGAATAATGGAAAGTGGAATAATGCATTCCGAACGCAGATAGTGAATGCCATGTTTGAAGGAGGAGAAGGAGGAGGAGGAGAATTATTGTTTGGAAGCAGAATCTCCACTACGATATAATAGTGTATAAGATACTATTCAGTAATGACTACCGTACTGTAGTATTAACGAAACAAAGACACAGCGATAAACATCGCTAAGACGGTGCTATCACAATCAATTCAAGACGCTAACTAAACTTTCTGGTTGCATGACGGAAGATCCAACATTCCCTCCAAATTTCGAGTTTCGAATGATTCGTATCCTGAATTTTTATGCGGAAACCGATACAGAGATTTTATCGAATGCGATTTGTATTCGGAATTATACTTATTCTGGGATGTCAGTATCCTGAGGTTGCACTGTTTATGGATATTATAAATCCAGGTGTCCAAGTAGTAATATATCAATTCGAAGCATTGTCATTTATCTAGGTTTTTGTGCCGTGCTTATACAGTGCATTTCTTGTACCACATACACCATGTTTTCTATCTACATATAAGAATGATATTGTTTGTTGAAGTCAGTACCAGGCAGTGCATGAATTGATGTCGTCCTACCTGAGTCAGTCAACTTTTAATACCATTAGGACGCCACGGCTAAAGAAACCATCAATATTATTGAGAAACGCAGTATAACAGAGCGCTGCATTACCAACAGGAATCTCACAGTGAGATTAAATGGCATTGTTAAAGCAAGAACCCCAATGAACACAATTCAACAAGTTTTCATTCACCGCAGCCTTAGCTACACTGCTCGCATTCTTCATCACTAACAAAAGCATGGATATTAACCTTGTAAAATCAGGATTGTTTTCCTGGGTATATAAAATGAAGTCAACTTGTGTGTTTTTGTGCAAATCCTACAAACAACAAAAGTATAACCGGTTCATGATAAAGCTTAACAAGTGTTTTGAACTTTCGGGTGACCTTTCCTCACGATGTAAAGCTGTTCCTAAAAAAGTCAGTTTTGTAAATGTCCGTGTAAGTGTAACTGCGACCAAATCAATTTCTTCTCCTCTGTCAGCTATCATGGATTTAAAAAAAAAGCTGTTAAATCCACACAATCATGTGCAGTTTGCTTCTATTTGCCTGCTATAGACTCAGACTACCAGACTTCTTTCTGCACACATTAGGTTTATGTGCTTGTGTCTCACCATATGCCATAATTTCTAAAGCATCCTCAGATACCAGTGATCCTGTTTATCTTCTTCATTCTTGACTGGTCTTTAAAATCCTAAAACCTTTTATTCGGGTTTAGATTCTCAAGAAAAATCCTTGCTGCTGCTGGAGATTGATTCACCTAAACAGCCCAAAGATACATGATACTAGTATTAAAGTTTCCACTTAAGAACCATGAAAATTGATATAAACTGTACCCAAAACTTTGAACTAAAAGTTTCCATCAATCATTTGCACTCACGTGTCCAGCTGATAAGCATAACATTGTTGATAATAAATGAAAAATCTGTGTCTGAGATGGTATTAGGAAGAAACCTTCAGAGGAACCAGTCTCCAAGGGAACTTCATGGATCTTTAGACTGTTGAGATGGAACCATCCCCAGCTGCACAGCTTGGATATCCAATTGAAGAGAGCTCCATCCAGAGCACTGGTATGATTTAATGGATTGAATTCTAGATTTTAGTCCATATTTCTATATTTCAGATTTATTTCATCCCTCATTATATGCTCCATCAGGTACACAAAACTCACTCATACTTGTAATTTCAATACCCTGGATAAAAAAAACCCTGGTTGATTTAAGATCTGGCACTTGCTTTTCTGGTTGATTATCAGGGCAGAACATAAATCAGGCATGAAGGCAAGGTCACTTGTTGCTTCTGAAGAACATATGAGATATGTTATGATATATTATGTTTGAATTTCCCTTTGGAATGAATAAATCTATCTGTGTTTAAGTAGCACACACTGCCTACCTGTATAAATACGTTTGCTGATATCATGACCTGCACTAGCCAGCTCCAAACACCTCCAAAAATGTCTTTTAGATTGACTTTGACCAAACAAAAACAAAAACAAACAAACAAACAAACAAACAAACAAACAAAAAAAAAAAATATATATATATATATATAATCCTATTTTAACATAAATACAAGCTTTACACACTCTCAACATCTGAACAGTTCATTTCTCCAAACATTCAGCTGAAATATCCATCCAGTTCATCCCAGAGATGTTCAATAGGATTTAGGTGCGGTGACTGGGCAGGACATTCCATGATATCACTCCAGTCTAATGTTGGCTCTCTAAATAAGCTTGAACGAAATTTCCCGCTCATTGTCTTGTTGTATGGTGAAGTCAGTTTTAAATTTGCCTCAGTCTAGACAGAATTGCTTGGTGTTGAAGTACGAAATGGTTGCCATATTGGTTTCTTCCACACGGAATAATAGTTCAATTTTCCCTGCTCCAAAACAACCCCAAGCCAGTATGCTTACACCTCCATGTTTAACTGTGGGGGTGAGGCAGTCTGCTAACATCTTTTCTCCTGGTCTCAGTTGTACAGAAGTTACAAAAATACAAAAATATCACATTTGGACTCATCTGTCCACAGAACTTTCTTTCAGTCCATCACTGTCCAATTCTTGCATAGTGAATTTTTTTATAAGAATATACTCTATAATGTATTACAGAGAGGTGGTACCTTAAAGCATTGAACTTTGGCTCTGAAGGTCTTGAGTTCAAATCCCAGCCACACCAAGCTGCCAAGCTGTGCCCCTGACCAAGACCCTTAACCCCAAAGCTGCTTAGTTGTATGAATGAGATAAATGAAAGTCACTCTGGATAAGGGCATCTGCTAAATGGGATAAATGTAAAAAGAAAACAGGTTAAAAAAGTCTGTTAAATCCTTACAGAATGACAAAATAATGAATTACAAGAAAACATGACCTCTTGTAAACCTGCTTCTTGTTAATAAGAAAAAAAAATAAATAAAAAACAAGACTAAAAAGCCACAGGAGTCATTTCAAGTGCAAAACATGCTGTTATTTATTCTTGGATTGATTAACACAAGAAACCACATCCAAGTATAACAATCAAGGGACCTTTTAGCGATTCTGTTCTGTTATATTGCGGATTCTACTTTCTGGTGCAGCCACCAGGACATAAATAAAATATATCTCAGTGCAGCTAATATTCTGATATTACGGCCTGTTTGCCCTTCTATATCTGCACCTTTATCTGTGAGAGAAATCAGATAGAAATAAACGGAGTGTGTCTGGGCAAAGCTGTAAGGCATATGGAGGGTGATTACTAGCACAGGGCAGAGGGAGGGCACGGTCCTGGGTGTGTACTTGAGCATAGGTCTTGCCTGTGTTTGAGTTAAGGTCCCATGGGCTGTCCAGCAGGCTTGGGGCCAAGCCGAACTGCTGTCTAATGGAGATTAATGCTGAGCCTGGATGTGTTTGGATGGCGGACTCTTTGAGCATGAAATACAGTCGCACAGGGCTGACTAGAGCCCTGATTTATGTCATCTGGATCCCGAACGTCAGCGCTCGCGGGGTTTTATCTCTGTCCTGTTAATGGTTTACATCCGCTACCCTACATAAAGCATGTCCAACCATCACACACACACAAAATCATACTTTACAAGCAAACACGGAAATATAAAAAAAACAAAGCTGCAATACCATCATATTTATATGTCTAAGGAACGTCTCATGTTATGATGCATCTTTTGGCATCATACATATTTTTTAGCATTAAAACTCATTATGTTACACTTTATAGCTACACTGTATTTCACAAAAAGTTTTGGACTGCTGCCCATGTGCTTTTTAACCATCCAGCATTCAGCATTTAGTGGTAATTTGCTGATATCATCCAGATGTTCCATTATTGTGCTTGTGGAGATTTACATTTATGGCATTTGGAGGATGCCTTTATCCAGAGCGACTTAAATTGATTTCGTTCATACAAGTGATGGAGATATGGAGTTAAGAGCCTTGCTCAGGGCCCCTAGGAGTGCCTGCTTGGTGTGGCTGGAGTTTGAACTCATGCTCTTTAGAGAAAAAGTCCAATGCCTTAATCATCAAGCTTCCAACTTTCAGAGATTCGTGCTCATCCAGCCACAAAAATGTAAGTTAGATAATGAAATCAAATCCAAACCACACCAAGCTGCCATTCCTGGGCCCCTGAGCCAGGCACTTAAGCCCATAGCTGCTCATAGTATAAAGACAATAATGTAAGTGTCCCTTGATAAAGGGGGTCTGCCAAATGGCATAAATGTAAATTGTTAGTAAAGTCAGGTACTGATGTAGTTGAGGTGAGGAGGCCTGGGCTGCAGCCAATTCATCCCAAAGATGTTCAATAAGGTTGAGGGTCAGAGCTCAATAGCAGGAGATCTTCCACTTCAACCCATGTAAACCATATATTTATCTATCTGGCTTTGAGCACAGACATATTGTCATGCTGGAACTGGTTTGGTTTTCCTAGTCAGTGGTGGACAAAGTACACAAACCATGTACTTGAGTTAAAGTAGGAATACAAAAGTATTTGCCTTCAAATATACTTAAGTATCTAAAGTACTATGATTTATTAAGGCTATAATGTTCCTATTATTATTTTTGTCACAAGACTCTCAATCAAGACGCTTAATCAACTCAGTTTATGTGAAAACACTCAAATGTTATGCTCAGCACACCAATCAATTCATAAACTAATATTAATGAGTCAATCACTAAGTGATATCTATTCAAATTATCATGAGCCCAAAATCTTCTTTTCAACTACTTCATAAAAATTGCATAAATAAGGCCACGGGTATTGTGGCAAGTCATGAGTTTCTTTCATCATTTATTCCTCTCGAAATGGTCTGCTTACTGTTTAACTGACGCTGAACTGTATGTTCATACTAAGTAGATACCACAAAGCGGCAATCAAAACAACTTTAAAACAGAGCGTGTGCTCGATCATGATTGGTGACTTGCTGCGTGTTTGACCAGTTAAGTTTTTATCTGCTCATAAATAAACTGGTTTTGCAAAAGAAAGTTTTGCTCTCTGCAAGAGTGAAAGGGAAAGTTTATAGGACTGTGGTGAGACCTGAGATGTTGTATGCATTAGAGACAGTGGCATTGAGTAAAAGACAGGAGGTGGAGCTGGAGGTAGCAGAGCTGAAGATTTTGAGGTTTTTGTTGGGAGTGACGACGATGGACAAGATTAGAAATGAGTTTATTAGAGGGACAGTGCATTGCAGTGAAATTGAGATGGTTTGGACATGTGCTGAGGAGAATATATCGGTATATCGAGAGGAGAATGCTGAGGATGGAGCTGACAGGATGGAGGAAAAGAGGAAGGCCAAGGAGGCGGTTTATGGATGTTACTTCTGATAAGTAACCCAAAACTTAACCATGATTTACCAGGTTCACTCACATATCCCAGCTTGTGCAGGCTATGGAACCCCTGGAGCAGAACAGTCTTGCTCAAGGGCCCAAAAATGGCAGATTGGCCGTGCTGAGGTTTGATCGCATGACCTTATCATCGGTAACCCAGAGCTTTAACCACCAATCTTCCACTTTTCAGTTTGTCACATATCCCAGCTTGTCAGGAAGCACAAATGGCTTTTTAAAGGCTTTTCTTAAAGGCCCAACACCGGCAGATTGGCGGTTCTGAGGCTTAAACCACTGACCTTATGATCAGTCAACCAGAGAGTTAACCTCTGAACCTGCTTGTTGCGTCTCTCTGTATGTCTATTTGTTTACCAAAATGCTCCATGTTTTGTCTCGATTTTGTGTTTTTCTTTCGTACATAGAGAGGGTGGGGCGCTTGCATCCACCTCTGTGGCTCGACATTCAAAAACCTAAATGTAGTGAGAAATGAAGTGTCAGAATACAAACCAAACTAGTTCTCCACTTACAAAAAGATGGTCCATACTCTCTGCTTTTTTTTATTTATTAATTTTTTTTTTCACAAGTAGAGAAAATGATACTTCTAGCAGTTTTTTTGTGAACTTAAAAAGTCTTAAACTCACACACGCGCACACGTGCACACGCATGCACACACACACACACACACACACACACACACACACACACACACACACACACACACACACACACACACCACCATGTTAGTCAGTGGAGCAGATCGTGCTTTCTGACCGCAGGGCGCCGCTCTGTACTGGCTGTGTGTCGAGAAGCAGCTGTGTTTTAGGCCGGTTTGAGGATGAGAGCGGTTACGCAGCAGTGTGTCAGCAGATTGGATTAGCCGTTCCAGACCCTCGAGGCATGATGCTCAGCACACACCACTGCTGCATGTATGACACATCTCTCCATTTATTCTAGGCCTGCGTGCGGCCTTTGTTCGGCGCCCTCTTTTATCCAAATGGATGAAAAAAAAAAACGCTTTTCCCTTGCCGTTTATTTATTTCCGAGTCTTCCAAGTTTGATGCTCACACCCCTGCTTTCTTTCTGTTTTTTCTTTTACCTATTTCTCTCTATTGCACCACTTTTTAAGAAGGAAAAGATGAGGAACACGGGCAAGCCAGGTTGACGTTGCTATAGTAACAGGCCTCGGCGACGGCGCCGGCAGCCTGAAGTCCTGGGTTTTTTTTTTCAATTCGCACGTTCCCCTGTCACATCTAATGGCGGCCCGTCTTGTTATTGCCGAAAGAAGATGACAGAACGTGAACGCGTTTCAGTACAAAAGGGGGAGGGGAGTGAAACAAGTCAATGTGACAGATACCTGCAGGAACGCAGGCACGTGTAAGCTGTCAGTGCTTAAAGGGTTCTCGTTCACACCTCTGACTTGAAAGCAAGTTCTTGGAAGGATTCGGTGAAGCGTTCGAAGAGGTGGAACGTGGAATTCGCGACGCAGAGTTTATGTACGTTGACCTTGAGGGTCAGACTCGCGTTTTTCTGGTTTTAAGGGTGTCTGGGAACGCATGTTTTTAAGGCTTTTTGCTTTTTTTAAATTGGATTGCCTTTTAAACAACTTGCGGCTTCTTGCGAATTATCAGATATTTTACAAGATCTTCTTACACCGGTTCCAGATGAAATGCTGCAAACCATCGAGGTTGCAGGTGTCAAGTTCGTGAGTATCGAGGTTCCACTGTATGTTGTTTTTTGGGGGGAAATTGGGAACCTTTAGAGTATCCATGTTAGAACAAGCCGAGCACAGACATTGCCCTTGCTCATTAAAATTTATTTACATTTATGGCATTTGGCAGACATCTGGAGCAACTCACATTTAATCTCATTCATGCAACTGAGCAGCTAAGGGCCTTCCTCAGGGACCCAGAAGTGGAAGCTTAGTGTGGCTGGGATTTAAACTAATGACCTTCAGATCCAAAGTTCAATACCTTAGCCGCTAAGCTACCATGTCCTTTAGATTTGCATAAGACTGATTTTGCATTTCTGTTTCTTTTCAAGGATCTAACGTGAGCTCAGTCATATTCTTCCGAAGCTACATGACTCCTTTCAAAACAAACAGTGATGGAGCAGGTCTGGAGAGAAACAGGTGTTTCACAATCCCACATGGGCATCCGGGTGACGGAAGGCAACAACCTGACATCCCTCTTGATCATTTTTAGTGTTTCTGTGTGTGTGTGTGTGTGTGTGTGTGTGTGTGTGTGTGTGTGTGTGTGTGTGTGTGTGTGTGTGTGTGTGAATGGCATAGTAGCAATTCATTACAGGAAGACACCATTTTGTGCCAGTAATAGTGCATGCTGATGTTTTAGACCTTGGAGGCTCACAAGATAAATGTTTGGTGCTTAAAAAAAAAAAAAAAAAAAAAACACAGTCACACCATCTGCATTGACATTCATTAAAAAAGAACAAAAAGAACACCAAATAAAAATTGAGAATAGCACCAAAAAGAAAAAAAAAAGATCCTTTCTGGATTCATATGGATTCATTGTTGGCTTACTGTAGCCTCAGAATCCACTTCCTGGTTAAATGCTTCAAAAGCTTCCTGTGTGTTTTGCGGATGCTTTTCTGCTCCCTACGGTTGGAAAGAATGGTTATTCGAATTATCGCAACCGTCAACACAGGCTGACCGTTATTCCTCTGAGGTGTTTCCATTCATGGCACTGGATGTTTTTTGTTTTGCGCACCAAAAATCCCTTCCACAGAGATCACGTTGTTCCGTATTTTAATGATGAATATAAATATTAACCAGATATTTATTTATTTATTTATTTATTTATTTATTTATTTATTTATTTATTTATTTATTTATTTATTTATTTATTTATTTATTTATTTATTTATTTATTTATTTATTCCTCAACGCTATTAGTCAGATACTAATATAGGGTGAGGTGATCTGGGGTGTGTTCCAATTCATCACAAATCTTTTCAATAGCAAGATTTGAGGTCAGGTTTCTATAGCAGGCCAACTCAAGATCTTTCACTCCAACCCATGCAAAGCATATCTTCATAGTGCTGGTTTTGTGCCCAGGTGCATTGCCATGCTGGAACTGGTTTGGGTCTTCCAGGTAAAGTGAAATTTTAGATGCTTCCACATCTAAAGATATAAAATTCTGTTCCTCCAACTTTGTGGCAACAGTTTGGGGAGGAACCACATAATGGCTAGAAAAGTCAGATGTCTCAATACTTTTTCTTCATGATCCTGGATTCTTAAACAGTAAATTAAATAGTAATGGAAGATGAATGAATGAACAAAAGAACAAACGGATGAATGAATGAATGAATGAATGAATGAATGAATGAATGAATGAATGAATGAATGAACTTTAAAAAATACAGTAGCTTTGGCCTAAACAACATATATAAAACTGGAACTAACAAAGAAAAAAAAAATACTGCTCATTTCAAGAATTTTTTCAAAGTAGCAAAGTATGTGAAATATGTCTCATCTCAAAGATTTATATTTTTTCAAGAACAAAATCTGAAGTGAGCTGTAAATGTAGCAGGTGACTGCTCAGACGTCTCTGTACATAGTGTTTTGACTCCACAGGCAGTGTAAAGACTGTTTGTTTTGTATTTGGTTCCTGGTGCATGTTTATACCCTTCATGATAAGAAGCGTTAGCAGGAATAGAACACGACTTTAATACATAAAAAAGAACAAGAAAAATCATATTGTTGAGGCACCGACTTGTTACTTTTTCTGTCTCCCGCTTTAAGTTCTTGCCACTTCTCTTTCTCTAGTTTGGCATTTACATTGTGAAATGTTATCGGGCTGTCAGCATGTCAGCTGCGTTACGGCTTTCTAGTGTGCCTTTCTAGGCGAGGTGCCTTTGATTAATACGCTACCGTCACAAGATTGTACCGAGCTGTCACACCAAATATTCATGCCCTACCTTCCCCCACATGAGGCATGTGTAAGGGAGGTGGGGGGCTTGGGTAATAATACCTTATCTCATAATGCAACTGTAGCTGAGCACGAAGGAGCACCGGAAAGGTTGCTTGGCGGCAGGTGTTTCAATTAAAGTGCAGTTTTCCATTTTCACCCGCTGAACACGCAGTGACCTTCGAATGTGCGCTTGACACGTAATATAGTTCTTATTTATGTTCGGTTCTTTATGTGCTCATTTTCAACTTCAATTGTTGTATGAGAAAAGATCGTGTAAACGTGCAGGGTGAAATAATTACTAACATCAGTTAAGACAAAATGCTTATTTAACGAGGGGGAAATATACAGAGTATGAGTGGTGTATTCTTCTATCTGATTAATTAGACATTTTCTATAATAATATTATATATATATTATGAATGTGACCTTTCCTGCTATATGTGGTTCTTTTCCAAACTGTTACCACAAAGCTAGAGGCACTCATTTGTACAGAATGTCTTCAGATGCGCTCTAATAAAACTTTGCATATACTCGAATTTGGAGACCCAAACCTGTTTCAGCATGGCGATGCCCCTGTGCACAAAGTGAGCTCCTTGAAAATCTGGTTTACAAGAAGATCTTGAGCGGCCTGCTATAAAACTCCGATCTCATTCCTGCTGAACGCCTTAGGGATGAATGTGAACACTGACTGCACCACAGGTCTTGTAATACCCTTGTGGTTGATGAACACACATGTCTATAAGCACACTCCAAAATCTAGTGGAACATCTTTCCAGAAGATTGGAGGGAATTTGGAGGGAATTTAAAAGTAAAATTGGGACTAAATGTGAAAGGCAATTCTATTAAAAAAAATCACATACCATACAGGTGACCCAATACTTTTGGAAGAATAGTGTAAATAATAAAATATATTTTTTTAATTGGTTTATGAGTAAGAATAATGTAAATATTAAGGGCGAGATAATAATTAAACTCAGTCACAACAACAACAACAAAAATTATATGTATATATATATATATCATCAAGAAATAACCTTCAGATATACACTATATAGACAAAAGTATCAGAACACCTGACAACTGCATATGGATGAAGAAGTCAGGTGTTCTGATACTTTTGTCTATATAGTGTATATCTGAAGGTATGATCTTATACCTACTGAACTCTTTTAGGAAGAAATGGAATTCCGACTGCATCCCAGGCCTCCTCACTTCACCTACATCAGTACCGGACTTTACCAACTGGCAAAATGAGCAAAATCCCCACAATTACACTCCAAAATCGAGTGGAGCATCTTCCCAGAATAGTCTGAAGGGAAATTTTAAAAGTGTGTAGGAATCTTGTGTTCAGCTGGAACAATTGTTTGTTTCCAGCTTTGTGGTAACAGTTTAAGGAAGAGCCACATATGGCTGGAAAATTAATGTATTGAAAACGATTCCTCTGTATACACTTTAATGTATTTTCAAACCCAAATGATCTGACTTGGTATAATAACAGCAGTGGGACGAACACAGTGCACAGTGAAGTACGCAGTGAAGTACGCAGCACTCCTCACTTTCCCTCACCTTTGGCCAACTCGATACTTTCTGACAACTGACCTTTGCGGATGAAAATTAAAAAGTTTATGTGTGTCTGCACTCTCTAATGATGAGCTTTGCCCTTTTCGCTGTCAATAATCCACACGCTGTAACACCTGACACGAGCCGTATGACCATCAACTACAGATATGGCAAGAGAAAGAATGTAAAATGAAAAAAAGGTGTACTCATTTATTGTATACAGATGTCTTGGATTTATCGAATCTAAAAATATCCCATAGCAATGTCTTCGACTTACTCCATGCATACGTTTGAGAAAAATATGGCGTCCCTTGCTACTTTAAAGTATTTGCAGGAGAAATGTTGGGAATGTGAGGAAACTGGCAACATCAGAACTTGTTGTTTCAGAGAGGCATATAATGTACTGTAGTTTTATTTATTTTTGTATTGCCACTATACAAGTACAAGTACAAATGCATTTACATGCAGTTAGGATCCAACCTGTGGTGCAAATAGCAAGTGAATCACATGAAATAGCGGAACTGCAAAAGAATAAATGGTTCTTTAAAAAGCTGTTTTGGTTGACCTTTCCTCAAGATTTCTAGCTTTTCTTAAACAGTTAATGTCCCTGTAAATTGTATCTGTGACCAAATCAATTTCTTTTCCTCTGTCGGCCATTGTGGAATAAAAAAAACAGCTAGTAAATCCACACAAAATATTTTTAAGCTCATGCAGTTTGCTACAGATGTGGTTTGTGAGCCCTGACTGGTGCTCCCTCTGACCATTCAATCAAACGACGTAAAAATGCTGAGGTTATTGTACGCCTGCTAGATGGTCTCTGTGTTACTCGAAATCTGATTGGTTAAAGCAGTAGTTTAAAGCAACATATACTGTATGCTACAGGCACCTGCACTAAGTGTTTAAGGCTGTTCTGGCATTGATGGCCACTGCTTGTTTAGTAAGAAACCAATTTAAGGAAGTAGATAGATCTATTTATGTATATTTATAACTTTTGAGTCAAGGATTATGTAGACCAGAGTCTTTGTTAGATCTTCACACGACTGTGCATACATGCACAAGACATTGTTTTACATTTGTGTGAAACCTTTTGATTTATTAAATCTGCATGCGAGGACATGTCAATGGGCTTGAGTAGTAATGAATTATAACACCTGGGGAGACAAAGACCAACCCTGTAATTGGTCTGTCAAGGTGGAATGCCACTGTGGGAACTCAAAAGAGAATTTAAGGAGACTAAAGACATAAGTGAACATCATATGTCTGGCATTTTCAAGGAGTTTTCTGCTTCTTGTCATACACTACTCTGCTATGCACACCTGGTGAGCAGTGTTGGTATCATTCCTTTTCTTTTTATGTTATTCTCTGTGATACACCACAGGGCTCCTTGCAAGGCTTTCTAGACACATGCTGTATAACTGGGGTCCAAGCACTAAAACTTTATAGATATGGATGAACATGTAAACCTCAAATGCAAAATCGAGAGCCACTGGTAAACACTGACAAATTATCCACGTGAGGGATGAATCAAAAAATAGTCACAGAAAAAAAGTCCTAGCACAGAAATTCAGAAGCTATAAACCCACTGTAGACAATTACAATTCATGTCCATTCTCCAGCAACTAAACCCTTATGCTCTGTTTATTATACTCTGTGGACTTTGAATGTTCTGTTGCAGTTCCTTGGGTTCTGTTCCAGTTTGAAAATGTTTGTAATAGAACATTCAAGCAACAACCGTAGAACTTCTGTAGATTTCAGTTTTGTCTAGTACTAATGTCCCACTGTCCAGGGCAAATATTTGGTTTGGGAACCAGACAGTGAGATACCACATGTTGGAGGCTTTAAATGGAAAAGCTTTGACAACCAATGATTTAGAAGATGTCTGTCCTGCAAACCAACCCTAAAATTCAATATTCATGTTTTGTTTGAATATGAAAAACAAAATTTGGTGCTTGGGTTTAATTATAAAAACAAAGTAACGATGAAAGAATAACCATTAGGCTGTATATTATATATATATATATAACAAAATCTCAGTGAGTACACCCCAATACTCGCAAACTCAATAGTTGGCAACCTTTCAGTTCGCGATAAGCCGTGAGTGACTCGAAAGTTCAGAGGACATTTTAAACATTTTAGTTTGTACTAATAAATTACATTACATTTTTGAAAAACAGTTTGTATTATTAATTTAAAGTAGTAGATAAAACATTTATGACAAGTAATTCATAATTTTGGTTGAGTTCTTAGTACAGTACATGTACAAGCCCCCTTGAAAAATAAACCATCAAACGGAGAGTCAAAACCTTGCGATTTCTTGTTACTCACGAGGGATCATAGAACGTAACCCCCGCAAGTATCGAGGTTGCACTGTATATCTTCTCAAGAGACAATACAATAGAAATAAAACTTGTAGGTGCAGCTTGTAGAAGTACATATTTACTGTCTTATGAAAATAACTCAGCATACAGCTATTATTGTCTAAATAGATGTTATTAAATGTGAGTACACCCTCAGTGATAACAGCTGTATGTAGTGTAACCAGGCAAAGCCACATGTCCTATTAATCATGTTTATGTGTTCGTCTGCTTGACAGAACCGTACAAATTTTGTGTATCTTTTATACGAGGAGTTCAAATTTGGTGGTTTGAGTACAATTCTCTTATACTGAAAACTGGATGTTCAAAATGGCACCTCATGGTAAAGACTCTCTGAGGATTTGAGAATTTGAATTCTTGCTCTCCACAAAGATTCCGAGGCGAAAAAGATCAGTAACACCCTGAAACTGAGTTACAGTACAGTGGCCAGGGTCATACAGAGGGTTCTCCAAGTCGGATTCCACTCGGAACAGGCCTCGCAAGCGTCCATCAAAGAAGTCGAGTCCTCGTGCTGTGCGTCAGGTGCAGAAGCTGGATTTAAAAAACAGACTCATGAGTGCTGCAGCGTTACTTTAGAGGTTGCAGAAGGGAAAGGACAGTAAATCTGTACTGCTATACAAACTGCACATTGACTATTTTCAAATATTCTCAAGCAATAGTATTGTTCCTTGAAAAGACATTCAAATATGGTTCCTAAAATGCGTGGGGTGTACTGACTTTTGTGAGCTACTGTATAAGATGAGGAATTGTGTGTTTGATTAAAACCAATACATTTTACATACAATGACTTGCTTTTGTAAATTGTAAACATCTCCAATCCTTTTAGACATTTTAAGGAGGGCATCTTCAAAACTGTCCTAAATCTGATCCAGTTCGGAGATGCAATATTTGTTTTCCTAAATTCTCCCACACCAACCCGTTGCTTTGCTCTCATCACTAACCTTCTGGAGTTATTTTTAGACGACAGTAAATCTGTACTGATCTACAACCTGCACAAGTTTTATTTCTATAGTATTGTTCCTTGAGAAGACACACCAAAACGGTTGCTGAAAGGTGAATATATATCTATTTATATAAATATAAATATATATGTATATACACACACACACACACACACACACACACACACACACACACACACACACACTTATATGTACAAGACAACATGATTTATGTTGATTTTCTGATCATGGTTCATGATTTCCTGAGGAAAAGATGTCCCAGTCCATATTCCATAAAAAGTACCTTTATTTTCCATCTACTTTCCCCAAATATTTTTTTGACATGTAAAAGAAATAATACTTTGTTCAAAAAGTAATATATAGCTTTGCTGACTCTTACTTTGCCTGTTACAGAGTCTCTCTTCCATAAACAATGAAAATTGCTCAACCTACGGATTATCATTCCCACTTACAACACATTCCACGTGTTTCCTATTGCCGTTAGTTTACAGGGAGTCTCCTGTTACCTTACACTCTACAGCATTGTCATTCACACATGTGATTATTAAACATACAGAGTTCCAATGTCACACTTTCACTCATTGTATACATGATTTATTCTTTTTTCTGTACTGTATTCTCATTTTATTAAATTTCGTCTCTGTTGAAATTTTTACTTGATTTCGACCTGTTGATTGCGTTTTTATGTTTTTATCTGTCATTCAACTATCTCACTCACATTCTGATTTTTGAATGTTTTTTTTTTTCAATAATATATTTAATAATATATTTTTTTATTACCATAAAAACGCCATGGAATGCCAGTCAGGGTTAATCTTAAATCTATGAATGTGACGTGTATTATTAAAATAATTATAATGTATGAATCATACGAACCCCTACAAAGCTGTAAAAAGGCAATGATTTTCATCTCATGTGCAGTTTTGAGTCGTAATCGTAGATACTCCTAAAATAGATAAATTGAATGATGTCTATTTCATTTACGCAATAATTAGCATGTTAATTGATTAACATGCTAATTCTATCGAATTGTTTTATACAATAGATTAAATAAACCTACCATAGCATATGACTGCTTGATTCGTATTTGGATTACAAATATAAGTCCTCAGGGGTTCAACCCACCAAACAACGTCTTCTAGACCAGATGTAACTTCCTGACTATAGACTATATAAAGCAACTTCAAAAATACAGTAATCGTGAAGTCTTCCTGAATATGTGACTCGTATTGATGTATTAGAAAGATTTTTAAACTAGAACATAAAGTAGTCATAATTCGATTTGAATAAAATGTATTTTTATTGTTCTTTTTTCAATAAACAGCTTTACAGAATTAAAGCATTATAGAACAAAAGTCACTTTTAATGTCTGCGTATTTATCCCCTGTGGCAAGAAAAAACCTCCTTAGAGAGTATGGTTATGCCACTGGAACCCTTATTTTCCTTTATGTTTCAAAAGTACCTTTGAAGAACTGTTTAACTTTAGATCTTTTAAATTTCTGCGTTATGACCTTTGCTATGGTTTGTGACTACAAATTGGTATCCAAATGTTTAGAGATTAATGGTGCGTTACCACATTGGCGATTTCATCATGGACAGCAAGTTAGAACAAAGAGCAAACATGAAATTCTGTGTGAAACTGGCTGAATCTTCCAAACAGATATGTTTGACACGACATACATTTGACATACCGTGATGCCGCAATGAGTCGTCTGAGATGTTTTGAGTGGTATGCGCATTTTAAAAGCGAAAGGACATCGATGGAAATGTCTCAAAAATGTCAAAACCATTCAGCAACTTGTGCATGATGATTGTCGAAAAACAATCCACATGATCTAAGATTTGGCTTGTGCGGACTTTGCCAGTTTCCTGAAGATGAAGATCCAGCTCAAAGGTCTCTGTTTTGACACCGTTGCGTATATCCGGCTTTAATCACAGGAGGTGCTTGACACGCTTCGTAAAGAAAATGCTCCTGAGGCTCAAGTGACCACTGTTCCTGCCCCTCTCCCCTCCGTGGATCTTCCCACTTTGACCAGGCCTGCCTCTGGATAGTGTTCTCTTCGACTGGAGGCCACTCTGTGCAGCTTGGGACGGTTTCTCATCAACGCCTTGGGTTGAGTAAGAACGGGAGCTTTGAGGATGGATTGGACTGTAGTTAATGTCAACAGTCTGCTACACTGACTCAGGACTACAGTTCACTTCTGATCATCATCACTGCACCCCGCAACATCGTATATCTGCTATAAATGGACATTTAGTGCAACCCAGTTGAAGATTGGTTCCCTCTTGAGTTTGGTTCCTCTCAAGGTTTCTTCCTTATGCCATCTCGGGGAGTTTTTCGTGCCACAGTCGCCACCGGCTCACTCATCAGGGACAAACTTACACTTATAAAGAACATCTTCACTTTTAATCACCACATTATCTGTGTAAAGCTGCTTTGAGACTCATACTTGTAGAAAATATCTCTCCCATGCTTGATTTGTGAGTTTAACCACTGCCCTCATTTTCACATTGATATATTAATCTAGGTGTTAATGACACAGGAGACTGGTTAAAAAAAAATTCAGTTTATGTGCGCATAGCTTGCTAGATATGGTTGAATTTTATTGAAAATAAATATTTTTTTATTCAATTCAATTCAATTCAATTCAATTGGAGTATCTGCCAATCATGTTCCTAAGTAACATATACATGTTCCCTCATGTAGGTTTTGACTTTTCTGTTATAATAACTCTTGTGTGGAAGTGGAAACCTGTTTAGTTGGGCCTCAGGGGCCTTGGGCTAAAACGGTGAATGGCTGCTCGCGCTTACTAAAGCGAAACAGAAACATTAAGTCACACCAACACCTTGAATGTCAACCTTGACACTGAAAAATGAAGGCAAGATTTGTTTAGTGCTGTTTGGGTGGAAGGCAGCTGATGTATGGCACTTCATAGATCATGCTCTGTGTGTGTCTGCTGACAAGCTCCTTGCTGGACTCTGGATTCTGATAACATGCTGGCGTGTAAACCCCTCTTCCATATATACATCTTACTACAAAGCCTGGTCAAAGTGACTGCTCAATATGAAATGCCCTAGCTCTGCTGCGAATCCAATGTGGATGTTGTCCAAAGGACAGGGAAGTGCTTGGCCAGATGGACTGGAAAAATAATAGAATTTACAGCCCTCTGGTGCGTAATCCCTGGTGGGAAGCTTCTGTTTGAGAGGAGTATTGAACTTGTGGGAGTACAGTCTTGTGAGAAGAATTATCGCAGCTCAAGAGAGGAGAAAATTAAAAACAACAAAATTATAATAGGTATGAATGACGTTCTGTTTTCTTGCCTCTTTTAAGGTCATTGGACTTTTTGTTAAGTATCATGGCTGGAGGTGTAACATTTCATGTGTGGATATTTATTACAGTACAATAGAAAACTCGGAAAAACAAGCAGAGAGCAAACACAGTCAAGCATCAATCATCAAACTCACATTGATCATCCAAAAGTCAGAAGACAAGGTGAGGCAGAGCAATCAAATAGACTGGGAAGACTTCATGAGCAGGCGTCGAAGAATGTGCTTTTTGCAGTCTGTTACTGAGACTTTACCTGGATGTGATCATCTGAGATGTTGTAACAATTAGACTCCATTCATATTAACTGCCGTGTAGAGGTGTCCAAATAAGGATCTACACAGACGAGTCAGACTTGTCAAGATTTGCCCATAGTCAACAAGTGGTGAGATAGATTTTATTTTCTTTCACACACAGCACACAGAAACATCTTTCTAATAAAGGCACCAAAACTGCCAGTCAATTTATAGAGAAAACTGACAATGCCTTTTTTTTTTTCTTTTTAAAGCTGATATGAAAGGCAAGGTGGAAAAAAACGTTCATAAAATGATTCCTAATAACATTTTAAAGCCACAATGTACACAAAGATATAGAAAAAATGTCTTAAAACATTTTGGATCAATTAACCTGAAAAAAATAATATAATATATTATAAATATATAATAAATAACTGCAGAAAGGCCACAATGCAGACAGGATTTGCATTTCACATGTCAGCAAATCAAATGAAATCGGCTAAATTGTCTGTGCGAGCTCGCTCTTAGTACAAACAAACAAAACCCTTTTTTTTTGGATAAAATTAGAACAGAAAAGAAATTTACAGAATCTCATAGACACTGAGTTAAATATAAAAATACCTGCTGCCAAGATCCGGTCAAAGATCATTTAAAGTTCAACTTTAATCTGTCACAGGTAGGGTGTATTTATTTTTAAATATTCATTAAAAGCTTCTTTCTTTTGACATTTTTATTTACAACATTATTATAAAAGGCTGTTAGCTTTTTGTAAGAGAACCAGGAGTTCTTCCTGACTCCCTACCGCTCGATGGCGTTGGGGATTCAATCTCTAATTGAATTAATTGTTTATTGAAAAGCTTTCACATTTATATTTACAACATTATCAAAGAAGCCTGTTTACTTAGTGAAATCAGACATTGAGCACCCCATATAACCAAAAGAGCATGATCCTCATTTTTAATTTAAGGATAAAATTGGAGACACTCTTTGCAGCTGGGAATGGTTTCACCTCTACAGCCTAAAGATCCATGAAATGAATGAGCAGCTCAAGAACTTCGATGAATTTGCACAGTAATTAATTTCAACAGTCAACTACAACGGCTCAGTACCAGAGTTTCCATTTACAGTTTTTCATTTCAGCACCTATCAATGAACAGCACCTTAACAATGATGGAACTGTAATGAACAGACATTTTGTGTTGAGTATGAGGATGGGATTCCTTTTCCATGACTTTGTTCCTAAGGTTTGTTGGCAATGAGTTCCAAATCCGGATTAATAGTAAAGATCATAAATACCTTTGAGGGCAAAAAATCATGCATAAATGTAATCTACCATTTTAATGTAGCCAATCAGAAACTAGTAAAATACAGATTTTTGGGTTTTTTTCACAGGTCTATGAAATGAGCCTGATGTTTAAAGATATATGATTTTACGACCAAACTCACACAATGTACACTAATTTAGTGAAGCCTGCCTGTGTGGCATTAAGCTCATGTTAAAGAAGCAACACGAATCTGGGTTGAGGTTAAGGCATTATCAGACAATTTATAAAGTAAGTAATACTATGAAACAACAAGAGGGACTGAAAATGTACTTGCATCGGCAGAATGTGAGAAATTGTAGCTATGAATATGTAATAAAAAGTCTTCCACAGAGTGCTGAGGGCTTTCTACATAGCGGAAATGAAAAATCTTCTAACATGGATTTATATTTTTGAACATCTCATTCCACCATCAGTCCCCATTTGCTGTTATAAGATCTCGACTATTCTGGGAAGATGTTCCACTATATTTTGTGAGATTTGTGCTTATTCAGATGCAGTAAAGTTAAGTATTGATCTACATACTTGGCCAGTTAAAAGTTTGGAAACACCAAGTGTTTGATGTTTTTTTAGAGACACATGCATGTTGTTTTTGATGATATATGCAAAAATTTACGGTATGAAGATTACTTTGACTTAATCAATAAAAAAAATCCTCTCTTAGCATGATTTGCTTACACACTCTCTGCATCTGGATAGTTTGTTTCTACAAACATTCAGCTTAAATACTTTGCCGTGCCTTTTGGCAAAGTTGTTCTTCTCCAGCTGGAGATTTCTTTCTGACCTTGAGATCCAGTTTATCCCAGAGCTCTTCAACGGGATTTAGGTGCAGTGACTGGGCAAAACATTTCATGATACAGTAGATAACACTCCATCCTACTCTAAATAACGCTTACAGAGCTTGGACCTACTCTTTGACTCAACCTCTTGCTGAAGTCGTTTCCAAGGAGCTGCAGTCCAGATGGAATTGCATGGTGGTTGCCATGTTGGTTCCTCTCACCCGGTATAAGTTTCCAACCATCCCTGCGCCAAAACAAACACAAACTATTAAGCCTTCACCTCCATGTTTAACTGTGGGGTGAGGCAGTCTGATCACATCTTCGGTCCTGTTCTACTTCTTACACAAGTTTTTCTGATAGAGACAGAAATGTCAAATTTGGACTCATATGTCCACTGAACATTCTTCTAGTCATTCGCTGTCCCAATCTTGTATGTTTTTACTTATTGCTTAGATTATTAAACAGAAACAAAAGGAACATGCATGTGTCTCTTAAGAACTATAAAATACTACGTGTTTGCAAACTTTTAACATGCACTTTGAATGAATGCAAAAAAAAGGAATGTGTGATTGCTGATGAGGTGAAGGTTTCTGTAATGTTAATGTAAATGTATTCAGAATTTCTGGAAGGAGTCTCCAGTTTCAGTGCTTAGTAACAGTCAGAGGTAAAGCTGTAGCGTTTCGGTTTTCACTATGGGAACATTCAATTTATTGTTGCTAACTATATGACTATCCCATATCCTATCTCTGAACCCCCCTCCCCTCCTCCCTTCTCCCCACACACTTTCTATCGTGCATTTATTCCTTCTAGCATGGATGCATTTAAGTGATTCTAAGATGTCATTAATCAGTTTTTCTTACCACTTCATCTACATGAAATTTAATTCAATGATTATTTGATGGGCTGTAGATTTCCTGCGCATGAGTTTGAAGTACAATTTCCCATTTTAAATATTAAATAAATGCCTAATTATATATTTATAACTTGGCTAGGCTTTTGGGATGTGTATATTCTGAAGAAACCGTGCATTCATGAGGTTTCGCTTTGAACACTATTTAGGAAAAGATCTAGATCCCTTTAGTCAAATTAAGTTGCTGTTTAATGTCCAATAAATCAAATATACCTTTTTTGTTATAGCCTGAGGTGAAATTGTTGGACTGTAGCAGGAAAGGACTTCTACTTTATGAGGGATGCAAATTTATTTTAAATAAAACACATACGGCACCAAAGGGATTTAAGTTAATAATATTCATGACAATTTCTATGGACCCGGTGCTTATCGTAGTTATTTCTCTCGACCCAGAGGGAGGGGGCGAACCCAGGTGAAGGGAAGCATGAGAGTGTCCTTCGATTAGGTTTTTTTTTCCCATGGTAGACAGCCCATCTGTAACACATGGCTACACACAAGCCGAAACTGACATATAGACAGAATGTTAAAGAGGCTGGTCCTGATCCAACTCACCTGTCAGGAATTCCACAAAAAGTCGGTTTGTGACTTTCAGGAAACATATTAGAGGTCATAGACTTGGATTAGCTATTCCAATTGAACATTTAGTCTGCTGTTATAATAACCTCCATTCTTCCTGGAAGATGTTTCATTATATTTAGAAATGTGTGCTAATTTAGGCTAAAGGGTATTAGTACAATCAGGTACTGATGTAGGTGAGGTGAGGAAGCCTGGGGTGCAGTTAACATTCCAATTCATGCTAAAGGCGTTCAATAGGTTATATAGCGGCCGATCTTTCACTCCAACCCGTGTAAACCATATCTTTACTGAGCTGGCTTTGTTTACAGGAGCATTGTCATGCGGGAACAGATTTGAATCTTCTGGGTCAAGTGAAGGAAAAATGTTATTCTACAGCATCCAAAGATATCTGATCAAATACAGGCCTTCAATTTTGTGGGCACAATTTGGGAAGGGAACCACATATGGCTGGGGTCCAAATACTTGGTGTATTTGATGCCAGAAGACATTGATTTTCTTCTAATTGAGTACAGCATCCAGTAAATCTTGCTTAACACCTACTTAATTCATTTTCATGTGATATGAAATTGGAGCCGAATTCTACAATACGAAATGACTTTTGTTATGAAAAAAACAACAAAAAAACACTACAGTCCTACACATATATAAACTTTCTATCGGCTTCTTCTGTTAGGGGTCCTGGGCTCATGTTTTTGCGCTGGATGCCCTTTCTAACGCAACCCTCCCCATTTATCTTGGGACCAGCACTAAGGCTTGTGCAACTCTAATGGGTGGGGTTGGTTCCTTGCCCGGGGATCGAACCGGGGCCGTAGCGGTGAGAGCGCCGCATCCTAACCACTAGACCACCAGGGAACCTACAGGCCTACACATAGATATTCTGAACAATACGTTTAGATTTACGGCATTTAAAAGATGCCTTTATCCTCAACAATGCACACAAGTGCTTTGAAGTCTCCATCAATGAATAAATCAACACTGGTTCACTAAGTTGCAAACTTAGGATACCACCAGCCTACAACTCTGTTGGGAACAATAATATCTTTTCTGTGCATTCTCTGCAGAAGCACAAATTGACTACTGATTTTTGGATTTTTGAATTACGTCCACTGAATTCCTAATGTAAGATATGAACCATGTAAGTATCCCCAAATGGTTATATAAGTTGGTATAAGTTAACTTATCATATATGTATTTTTTTTCATAATGTAAATACTCTCATAAAGTAGAGGTTCTTGAAAAATGCATTTTATTAGATACAAGAAAAAAAAATGCATTATAAAGTGCTGCGCAGTAGCAATGTCATATTAAATGTAATGAAATACATTTTTCAAGCATCTGTACTTTATCAGAGTGTTTTCATTTGGCGAGACTACATTTAAATGCCTCGTACATCTTGTATTTGACTCCACGCATACGTTTTAGAAAAACATGTTGCCTCTCGCTGCTTTTAAGTCTTTGCAGGAGAGATGTTGCGAATTTGCATGGAAGTCTAGGAGACTTGGAAGTATCTGCAGCAAGAATCGTACAACATGCTGTTTCATGCTGTAGTCCTCAAGTCTAACTAAGAGAGACTTAAACTGTAGAATTATTATTCTGTCATTATACAAGTACAATGTGATGATTCTGAATAATTTAATGCATATTCCTAGAAAAAATATTATCAGTGATTTTGTTTAGGCCAAGCAGAGAAGGCTATGCTGGCCTGATGGCCTGCCACTGTGAAATAGTAAAGAGCAATAGTTATATATTGCTGTACAGGTAGAAGAAAACAGTATGTACATATCAGTAGTGCAAATGAGGTTAAATATTATAATAATAATAATAATGATAATAAATATATATATATATATATAAATAAATAAGAATTATGGTGTACAGTGAGGTAGAAGCCTTCAGTATGATGCATAGGATACAATCTATTAAAGACATACAATGGACAGATGTGCGAATGCAAGATTCGCAGATGTGCGAATGGCAAACTAAAATACAAACCCAATTTGATATTATTATTATTATTATTATTTGATATTACTGTGAATGGTGAGATATTCAACTCTTTTGCTAAACTTTTTTTGCAAGGAACGTTATTTTGAAAATACAAGTTGTAAACACAATCTCTCACAGTTTGGTGAAGCTCTACCCATCTTTACTTCGAAGAGACTCTGATGGTACCCCAGGCCACTTCACCTAACCTACATCAGTGCAGCCTTGTGGCTGAATGAGCAAAAAAATGTTTACAAGCACACTCAATTCAACAGAGATAAATATGTTATAAAGTTCTATAAAAGAATGCATAAATCTGTTCCGTATCAATTTAAATCTATCGCTAATGAGCGCACCAGTGGCGAAAGTGAAAAATTCCCTGAGATGGTATGAGAAAGAAACCTTGAGAGTAAGCCAAAACCTTATCCTCAACACCAAATCCATTCTTCACAGTTCAGTCATTGTTGAGGTTCAGTGATCACTGTCTCAAAGCAGCTTTACACAAATAATGTGGTGATAAAAAATAAATATGTTCTTTATAAGTGTAAGTTTGTTCCTGACCGCCACCCCAACCGACTTTGGCAAGGAAAAACTACCAGAGATGACATAAGGAAGAAACCTTGAGAGGAACCAGACTCAAGAGGGAACCTGTCCTCATCTGGGTTGCACCGAATGTCCATTTATTACAGATAAACAATGTTACGGGGATCAGAAGCAGTAGTCTTGAGTTAGTGTAGCAGAATGTTGACAACTACAGTCTAAATCCATTCTCAATCTAGAACATCTTCCCAGAAGAGTGGAGGTTATTATGACAGCAATTGGGATCTAAATGTGGAGTGGGATTTTTAAAAAGAATAGTGTATGATATGGAAAAGACGGTGGATCAACTAAAATCTGAAGTGACCATGAATTTTACATTCTCACATAATAGAACATTGAACTGCATAAATTATTATGAAAATATTTTTCTCAATATGTTGTACTGGTTTTTAATGGGAAATGTAAAAGGAGGGCTTGTATTTTCAGTAGTATTCAGGAATAGTGTCTTTCTGATATAAGTAGGAACAAATAGATTAATATTTAATCATAATAAATATAACTTTGAATATGCTGAAGTTGTGAAATTTCCACCACTTTAACTAAAAGTTAGTCTATTTTGAATATGCTGCATGGAGCTCCAAGCTTGAGTACTGTATTATACAAGTGTTTGAGAGCAAACAAATAAATTACTTTTAATGTATTACTTTTAATGAATTATCCATTCAAACTTATTTATGAGTTGTATTTAATTGGCTTTGTTTTTGTATTTTTCGTATTTATAGAACACACGAAATCTTGGGTGGTGTACTTCATGAAAAAAAAAAGTATTTTGCAATCATAGAGCTCATGGAAGATTTCATTATTAATTAGAGTTCTCATAAAAGTGGAATTAAAGCCTTTCATAGGCACACGCGCAACCTTTGAAATGATAAGAAGTTTTTTTTATCATCGTTTTATGGTTTAGCATCAGAGAAAACTAAAAAAAAAAAAAGAAAAGAAAAAGAAACCGCTACATGAAACAGACTGGACGAATCGAAAGCGATTTCAATTATCTCAAATCTTTTCATTCTGCAACGAGAAACTGTTGGCTCTCATATTGTCTACTGAAGTATGAATATTAAAATGAATAGTGCTTTTTTTTTTGTAATTGATTTTTTTTTTATTTGCTTGGGTGTGGAGGAGTTTTCTGACTTGCAACCGTGAGAAAAGACAATGAGCTTTTCGGATTTCGTGCTGAGCAGCCAAACGATTTGCGAAAATCCTGCACATGGAACACATTTGATTATGATGATGATGGTGATGATGATGGTGATGATGATGTTTGTGTTCCTTTGATTTCACCAATTACTAAAACTGACAACATGATAATGATTGCACTTTTGGATCCTGTTTCCTGCTCTTCTGCCATGCAAACACATCTCACGCCAAACCGTGAAAAGACCCAAGAAAACTATTCCCTGATGGAGCACAATGTAATAATATTAGTGCTTCTCTGCATGGAAAACTGAAGACAGGCTGCTCACAAGGTATCATGCAAACAAATTTCAATGCTGTTTAACAGAAGACATTTGAGTTATGGATATATTCAGCTTTTATAGAGCACAAACCAGAATACCGACAGCTGTAGAAGAGTTTAAACTGCGATCGGTAACGTCTATGGTAAATTTATTTAGAAACTGCACTATAAACTGTGAAAGTCCTTAGAGGTCTTGCATAGTATAACAACTTATGTCAAGAAAATTGTAGCATTCGCCAAAAAAAAACATCTCATGTAGAAATCATGAGAAAATAATGTCGAGATCGAGAGTAATCTTCCAGCTATTGCAATTTTGGATTTATCTTTAATCATTTACATAATTTAAATACAATCATCCATACTTCTTCTTCTTCTTCTTCTTTTGGCTGCTTCCATTAGGGGTCACCACAGCGGATCATCCGTCTGCATAACACCCTGTCCTCTACATCTGCCTCTTTCACACCAACTACCTGCATGTCTTCCCACCCCACATCCATGAACCCCCTCCTTGGACTTCCTCTTTTCCTCCTACCTGGTGGCTCCATCCTCAGCATTCTTCTAGCAATATAATTCATATCCTTCCTCTGCACATGTCCAAACCATCTCAATCTCGCCTCCCTCACCTTGTCACCAAAACATCCTACATGCGCTGTCCCTCTAATAAACTCATTTCTAATCTAGTCCATTCTCATCACTCCCAACGAAAACCTTAACATCTTCGGCTCTGCTACCTCCAGCTTCGCCTCCTGTCTTCAACTCAATGCCACTGTCTCTAAACCATACAACATCGCAGGTCTTACCACAGTCCTATAAACTTTCCCTTTTACTCTTGCAGAAACTCTTCTATCACAAATCACTCCTGTCACTCTTCTCCACCCACTCCACCCTGCCTGCACTCTTTTTTTTACTTCTCTAACACACTCTCCATTACTTTGCACTTTTGACCCCAGGTACCTGAACTCCTCCACCTTCTCCAGCTCTTCTCCCTGCAACCGCACCCCTTCACTGCCCTCCCTCTCATTCACACACATGTACTCTGTCTTACTCCTACTGACTTTCATTCCCCTTCTCTCCAGCGCATATCTCCACCTCTCCAGGCTCTTCTTTACCTGCTTCATACTCTCACCACCAATCACAATATCATCCGCCAACGTCATAGTCCAGGGAGACTCCTGTCTGACCGCTTCTGTCAACCTGTCCATCACCACTGCAAACAGGAAAGGGCACAGGGCCGATCCTTGATGTAGTCCAACCCCCACCCTGAACCAGTCTGTCATTCCTACTGAACACTTCACTGCTGTCACACTGTCCTCATAATGCCCTGCACCACCCTCACATACTTCTCTGACACACCTGACTTCCTAATACAGTACCACAGCTCCTCTCTTGGCACTCTGTCATATGCTTTTTCTAAATCCACAAATACACAATGCAATTCCTTCTGTCCTTCTCTATACTTCTCCATCAACATCCTCAAAGCAAATAAGGCATCTGTGGTGCTCTTCTTCGGCTAGAAACCATACTGTTGCCCCCAGATAGTCACCTCTTTTCTCAGCCTGGCTTCCACTACTCTTTCCCATAACTTCATGGTGTGACTGATCAAAATAATTCCCGTGTAGTTACATCTCCCTTATGCTTAAAGATCGGTACCAGCACACTCCTTCTCCATTCCTCAGGCATCCTCCCACCTTCCAGAATCTTCTTAAACAATCTGGTTAAAAACTCCACTGCCATCTCTCCTAAACATCTCCATGCTTCTACAGGTATGTCATCTGGTCCAACCGATTTTCCACTCTTCATCCTCTTAATTGCTGCTCTCACTTCCTCCTTACTAATCCTATCTACATCCTGCTTTAACATCTCCACATCATTCAACCTTCTCTCGCTCTGATTTTCCTCATTCATCAGCTGCTCAAAATACTCCCTCCACCTTCTCAACACACTCTCCTTACTAGTCAACACATCCCTTTCCATCCTTTACTGCTCTAACTTGCAGCACATCCCTCCCAGCTCGGTCCGTCTGCCTGGCCAATCGGTATAAATCTTTTTCTCCTTCCTTAGTGTCCAACCTCTCATACAGCTCCTCATATGCCTTTTCCTTGGCTTTCGCCACATCCCTCTTTACCTGCTGCCGCATCTCCTTGTACTCCTGCCTACTTTTCTCATCACTTTGTCTATCCCACTTCAGATTGAACCCACCTCCAATGTTCCTGGCCTTACTCCCTTTCCACTTGGTCTCCTGAACACACAGCATATTTACCTTTCTCCTCTCCATCATATCAGCTACCTCTCTCCCTTTACCCGTCATAGTACCAACATTTAAAGTACCAACCCGAACCTCCACTCTCCTACACGGCTTCTTTTCCTGCCGTCTCTGTAGACGTCTTCCTTCTCTCCTTCTCCTCCTTCAGCCAACAGTAGCCTGATTTCCACCAGTACCCTGTCGGCTAACGATACCTGTGGCGGTCGATGTTAACCCGGATCACAAAATCTCATTTGTGATCCGCATATTTGATTTGGCACATGTTTTACGCTGGATGCCCTTCCTAACGCAACCCTCCCCATTTACCCGGGCTTGGGACCGGCACTAAGAGTGCACTGGCTTGTGCCTTTCTAATGGCTGGGTTTATTATGGTTCATTATTGGGGAAAAATTAACAAATAAATAAATAATGAAAATTAAAAGATATCCAGTTAATACCATCAACAGGCTTTGTTATGAAGTAAGAAGAAGGCCTAAAAAACCTAATGGAGGTTTTGAAATTAATAAAATTAAATTAAATTAAATTAAATTAAATTAAATTAAA
>MU589826.1:3041041-3062438 GCA_024362625.1 Silurus asotus
TATATATATATATATACATTTGTATATTTTAAAGACAATCATACATATAGTTGAATAATAATAATAATTCTTTGTTAAACATAAATACATTTGATGGTTTCCTTTTTTCTCCTTCATAGCAGTGTGCAAAAATATATTTTTGCTTTTCAGCCAACGGTTTCTTGAGCCGTAGAGTCAGACACAGCACCTGGCGTGTAGTCACAACCCATTTCCCTGCTGCATTAGGCCTAATGGCTCATTTCCTAATAACCTCATCTACAGTAATGAGATGGCAGTATGCAGTGTGAGTAATAGCAGAGTTGTGAGTGGGGTGACGATGGTGGATTATCTAAGGTATCACTCTCTTATCATAGGCAAGTTCTACTTTCAAGAAATTGTACTATATCCCAGATCTGCTTGTGTACTTTAACTTATTTTTCTTTTACAAAATGGAAAAAACATGGCAAAGCAAACGGTGAAATTCAATACATATTGTATCAGCAAGAAGAAATTGTTTGGGTCCATGCACCAACGTTTTTCATTTACAGCATTTGACATATGTTCTTATCCACAGCGATTTACAACAGAGCAGGGACTTGCTCAAGGGCCCATCAGTGTCAGCTTGGTGGTGCTGGGATGCATTAGAATGCTGGGATTTGAACTTGTGACCTCCTGATCCAGAGTCGAATACATTAACCACTGATCTACCGCCTCCCGTTTCCATTCTTCCTGAAGATAGCATGTCACTCTGTTATAATGACAACTTCATTTAATTCTGCCAACTTGCTTTCCTTGTGTACAAAGTGACACCAAAGCCATTGAGTATGAATTGCACACCATTAATGCCTCCACAGTCATCAGCAGGCTCATATTTCTTCTTGCGTACAGGAATACGCTGACAAAATGGTAATGACAAAAAAAAAAAAAAAGGTGTTTCGAGTACGTTGAGCTCTTCCTAGAAACCCAGGTGTTGGAACCATGTGGCAGGGCAGCAATGCGGAGACACTACACTACGCTGTAGAGAGGAGAGAGAAGGCCTGCTGACTCATGGGATTGTTTTTCCTATAGTGCATCGTCAGCACGTTTTACAAACTTCTCATATTGTGCATTTCTGACTGACTGCAAGGCTTAAACAGCATAATATCTTCGATTCATATAATAAACCGTTGTCCCTTTCAGTTTTTCATGCTTTGGTTGTGTGGGTTTTTTTTTCTTTACTAATGCATTGATTGAAGAGAAATTACTTGAAGGTGTATGCAAAATATGTCTCCTGGTGTCCGGGATGTTTAGGTGTTTTGACAAGTAGTTGACTCAATTGACAAGTTTTGACAAGTAATTGACAATGATTTCAAATCCAGAGCTAAATTCTGTTCATATTAAAACATAAATATTTTTAAACTAAAGAAATCTACTATTTTAAAGAAAAAATTAAGGTGATTTTGAATTTGATGGCTGCAACACGTCTTAAAAAAAAAGTTGAGACAGGGCAACAAACGTCTGGGAAAAAAAGTAGGTTTTATTAAAAAACTAACAGTTGAAGAAACATTTTGCAACTAATGAGTCCTCAAGACGTAAAGATGGGCAGATCTGTCTAGAAATTGTGGAACAACTTCAGAATAATGTTCAACATAAAATTGCAAATATTGTGCACATATAACTAGATTTTACTGTTCTTATATTACAGTGCATAATATTGTCAACATTTTAAAAGAATCTGGAAAAATCTTGGAAAATCTATATCGGATGCCAGTCATCTTTGGGCCCTTAAGTGGCACTGCATTTAAAACAGCCATAATTCTATAATGAAAATCACAGCATGGGCTCATTAACACCTCCATAAATTATTGTATGTGAACACAGTTTGTCATTCACAAATGCTGGTTAAATCTTTTATCATGCAAAGAAGAAGGCATGCGTACAGAAACGCTTTTATTTACATTTTACAGTGTCTCTTTTTTTTGGAATTGGGGTTGTACCTGATCTAAGCAAACAACCTGTTTGCAATTGTGTATTGGTGCGAATCTTATCATAAGGTCATGTCTCTAGGGTTAGGGTTAGGGTAAGGGTCTCTAAAACTATTTGAGTATTGATGGTATTTGTAGTGACTAAAACTAATGTAATTTAATTTAGTTTTATTTTGATAGCACTTTAAACAACGGTCATTGCCCCAAATCAGAATTCAATCGATTGTGACTACATTTTAGCATCATGAATTGTAAATTTGTCCCTAATGAGTGACCCATTGGCCACAGTGGCAAGAAAAAACTTCCTGATACTTCATAAGGAAGAAAACAGACTCAAAAGGAAACCCTTTCGCATCTTGGTGACACAGAATGTAGAGTTATTGTAGTTCCATCATTGTTGAGGTGTTGAGGACACTTAATCCCCAAACCTTCATGGTTATTGCAACCCTAATCCATTTTAAAAAATTGTTTACATTGAATGTCATCCTGTCTTGTTTGTATTATGAACAGCAGCTACACTAATTCCTCTCCACTGCTTCTCTTTTTCAGTTGTGGGACACCTCATAAAGATAGAAGATGCCGACCTTGCAAGAATCCAAAGCCATCTAGAGCTTGTGCGGGCTCCAGTTGTGTCCCATCTCGTGAAGATTTCGAACGTTCAAAGATGCAAAACCCGTGAGGATCTCCAACCATCTAGGGATGTATCAGCTCCAGTTGGATTCCACTTCATAAAAATGTCAGACATTGTACTTGAGGATTAACAACCTCTTAATCAATTCAAACATACTACAAAACATTCGGCTGTTTCTCTATCTTTGAACATTTCAAGGCTCTGGCATGGAGGAGTTGGTGTTAAATCTAAAATGATCTCAGATGTTGAGCTCATTTACAGTATGAGTTGCTCCTGAGCTCTTGGTTCCACCAGCTCAACTATCACACACTCTCATGCTCATGACATTTCCCACTTTCTAGTGTTTGTAATGTTTTTAATGATTTATAATCACATGCTTGGTGTCATCCAAATGAGAATGGGTTTCCTTTTGAGCCTGGTTCCTCTCAAGGTTTCTTCCTCATAGGCCCAGGCTGCTCATTGGGGATAAATAAACACAATTCACTTACATATTTTTGTCCTATAATTCTTACAATATGCAAAGCTGCTTTGAGACAATGTCCATTGTAAAAAGCACTATGGAAACAAACTTGAATTGAATTGATTGCAGTCCAAATCCTGAACTGGATATGTTTTCACATATTTGGTAGACACCCCTATTCAGAGCGACTTACAATGGTCACATTTATCTAACTGCGCTGTTGAGAGGCAAGAAGGCGTTGCTTAAAAGCCCAACAGTGACAGCTCACAACCTGCCAATACATTATTCTAAAGCCTTTACCAGTGAGCTACCAGATTGATTGCACATTGAAATGCACATCGCCTCTATTTGGCTTTTTAATCCAACTGACTGGACCTGAGCTCCTTATAATTACAGGTAGCTTTTTACTGAAATAAGACTTAGTAAAAATATCAGATACTCGGCCCAAGAAGATCTTTAGAAGTCAGCCTTTCAAGAACAGCCCAGAGTTCGATGGCATGAGCAGGAAATAAATCTCAGATTTAATGGCTCCAGTGCACAATATCCAGAAAGGAATAGGGTACTTAATTAATTCACACATCAACACTCGTCTCATGACAGCTACATGATCTCGATTCTGAGCGGATTCTTGCTCCGGCGAGCTTCTTTCAAAAGCGCTACGACAGTCTTATGGAGATGAGCTGCTCTTAATGCTTTGAAGCTATTAAAGAGATCGGAGGGTAAGATATGAAAATAAGTGCCGCTCTGTTTTTCTATCTCTTTTTCTCTTCCTCTCTCACGCTCTCACTCTCTCATGCGAAAAACACACTGCGAAAACAAAGTCAAATTCGGGATAACTTCCAGACATAGACTTTAAAGAAAACTTTTTTTAAATATTAAATCTGCCTTATTTGAATCCATATTTCTACATTAGATTCATTTTTAATTGCACAAGCAACAAACAGCTCAATATGCTCAATAATTCGGTTTCTTACAAATTGTACCTTTATTTATCATATGTACAGGTCAGTTTGTACAATGAAGTTCTTAAGTGAGGCTACAGGCATAACATATTAAACGATATTTAACAGTAAAGAGACGAGAAAATAAAGGGTATATATATATATATATATATATATATATATATTTGGGTCCCCTGGTGGTCTAGTGTTTAGGATGCATACGACAACAGTACTTAAATGAACGAGTGCACACGAGGATTCCCAGTGCGCTCCCTGACGTATTCAGATATCGCAATAAACGATATTGTCGCCTGGCCCACATTTCTCCTCCATATATTAAAGCAAATAACAGGCGTTGTCATCGCACTGACGGAGAAAATTGAGACCTGTCCATTTTACAGCGACGCGCAATTTCAAGAGAAATTGAAATTGAGGAAAGCATGTCATGTGGAAAGTTTATGCAGAGAAAACGGTAATATTAGCGATCACTGGTTATTTGATTGTACTGCACTGTAAATATGGCTTCATCACTTTCGGAGTGTGTAATATGTCTGGAGTAACCGCATTTGGAAGCCGCAGTGCTACATTCTTGTACGGGTTTATGTGCGACACATCGATATTATTTGTTGTCTCCATGGGCAAAGCTTGTTTTCTCTTTTTATTAGATCCTGAACCTCAGCTGAGACAATATAACTAGATGAAGTTTTACTCTTAAAAAAAAAAAAGAAAACTAGTGAAAGAAATACTAAGAATTGACTAGACATCCAGGAACGTTTCTTGTGAAACTATGACTAAGACTGTAAAGCTATAAATATATTATTTTTTCTAAAAAGTCCTAGAGCCCTATTATTCCTATTATCTATGACTAGAGATGACACTGATACACAAAATCTGTAAAAAAAAAATCTATTTATGGTGGATTGGATGTTGGATAGAAATAATAATATGATCAATCTGTAACAAATGAAAAAATTGGATTGGGAAAAGATTTATTTTTCAGTTCTATGACACTACTTACCCAGCTCCTTTTAAGTAAGACATATTTAATAAGAAAATGATTTATGACATGGTGATTGGATGTGACCTGAAGAACAATAGCAGAATTGAGTAGTTCATCTCTCGGCCCTCTCAACTCTTCTAGTCCGAGTCGTCCGTTTATTTATCATGTGACTCCCAAATACACTATGCAGTGCATTACACAGGAAGCAGAATTGAGTAGGTAATTGTATAAGTTCTCTGATTCGAGTGGTTTGTTCTTTTATTCTATGTCTCCTATAGACGCTACATAATTCAATTTAATTCATTTTTATTTGTATAGCGCTTTTAACAATGAAGATTGTCTCAAAGCAGCTTTACACAGATAATGTGGTGATTAAAAGTGAAGATGTTCTTTATAAGTGTAAGTTTGTCCCTGATGATCGAGCCGGTGGCGACTGTGGCAAGAAAACCTCCCCGAGACGGCATAAGGAAGAAACCTTGAGAGGAACCAGACTCAAAAGGGAACCCATCCTCATCTGGGTTGCACTAAATGTCCATTTATAGCAGACATAATGCAATAGATCAGTTTTTTTTTTGGTCCGAAACTTGACATTATTGTTACAAGTCATTATGGGAATTACGTGACAAAATAACTAACGACACAAACCAGAAGATATGAGAGGTGAGCTACTCATTTTGTTATTCATAATTTGTAGCTGCAATGTCATATTTTTTCGATATTGGAAAATATTGTCGAAGTTGGTGTGTAGACATGTTGGGGATCTTCTTATTGAGAAATCTGATTGAAGAAACAAAATGAACTAAATGACAAAAAAATATTTGTTCGTTTGATAAACAAATTTCAAAGAATCGAGTCACAAAAATAATCCAATCTTGTTAGGTACTGAAAGGAAGTGGTTTGAAAACGAGATCCTGAGACTCTACTTTCCATCCAATTTTTTTTTTTTTTTAGGACAAGTTTGTCAGAGAGACAGCTAAAACTCTTTTCTACATCAGCCACCTCCGTAGCTCACATCCACCTTCCCTTCTACCTTCACTACCCACCTCCTTGACATTGACAGTTTCTTGGACGAGATGGTGGCAGCTATCAGCAGCTATTCCTCCACAATCCATTCAACTCAACTACATGCTTGGCTTCCTCACTCTGATTGACATAGATACGTCTAAGCTTATCCTCACCAACTGCCAAAGCAGCTGTCCTTTGGAAACCATCTCCTTGCCTTTTCCTCTGAGCCTTTCCTTTCTCTTATATCTCAGAATGTACTCACATCAGCAAATCCATCTTATAGACAAACCTGGGTGAATGGACTGTTCAGAACAACACAATGTTAAACACATTACAGTTTGAGAACAACACATTTCTTCGTGGTCCATTTTTGTGTCTATCACCTACCTGCTCTCGTTATCTAGATTTCTGTTGGAGGTAGTCGCTTAGTGGCTAAATCATTGGACTTTGGATCTGAAGGTCATGAAGTTAAATCCTAGCCACACAAAGCTGTGACTCCTGGGTCCCTGAGCTTCAAAGCTTCACAGCAAGAAATAAAGAATATACATTTTGAATTCATAAGTGCATTCCCTAACAAGCAAATCAGAAGTAATGGATGTGAAGGAAAGCTGCTTGAGATTTACAGTTATGGTATTTTGAGACACTCTTATCCAGAGCAATTTACATCTGAGCAGTTAAGTGCTAAGAGCCTTGCTTAAGGACTCAAAAGTGGTAGCTTGGTAGTGCTGGGATTTAAACTATTGACCACCTGAGCCAATGTCCAATGTCTTAACCTCTATGCTACCACCTCTTTTGGATGAGATGAAAAACTTTGAAAACATTGAGAGGAAACCAGACAGTCATAACTGGAAAATGGATGCAGATGCAGGTAAAGTTCAAATTCATTTAATTTAATTCCTACAGCACTTTTCACAATGGACATTGTCCCAAAGTAAACGTTACAGGATAAAAAAATTTAAGGGAATGATGTGTGTTGATCCCTGATGAGCAGCCAGGGGCGACAGTGGCAAGGAAAAACTCCCTAAATAAATGAGGAAGAAACCTTGAGAGAAACCATCCCCATCAGGGTGATATCAAGAGTGTGAATATAAATCCTAAAAACAATACAAAACACCGGAGAGTGAGAACTAACATAAGTACCGGAGTGTATGATTATGAGTAATGTCTTTTCTACAGTCTTTTACAGTCAGTTGACATTGTGGAACCAGGATTTACTAAGCAACTCATAAAATAGCTCAACATCTGAGATGATCATAGATCCAACACCAACTCCTTCATTACAGAGACTTTAAACTTTCAAAGAGTTCCAATGTCCAAACTCTACATGAAGTGTTTGCAAGGATGTTTGCAGGGTCGGCATCTACTTCTTTAAAGGTCCATAACTTTCATTAGTTGGGACACAACTGGAGCTTGCACAACCTCAGGAGGCCTGGATGGGTAGTGAAAGAAAAACAGTGGAGAGGAATTAGCGTAGCTGCAGTTCATAATATTAACAAGCACAAGTTGATAATGTGCATGTGATCAGATGTTCTGGAGCACAAGGGTATGATATGTGAAGTGTGTTATGTGTAGAACTCTCTAAAAAGATACATCTTTAATCTGCACTTAAACTGGGAGAGTGTGTCTGAGCCCCGAACACTGTCAGGAAGACTATTCCAAAGTTTACGAGCTAAATGTGAGGAGGTTCTACCACCTTTAGTGGACTTTGCTATTCTAAGAACTACTAAAAGTCCAGTTTTGAGATCTCAAAGAGCGTGATGGATTGTAGCATGTCGGAAGATGGGATAGATACATGGGCGCCAAACCATGTATGGCTTTGTAGGTAAGTAGCAGTAGTCTGTAGTCGATTCGAAACTTAACAGGTAGCCAGTGTAGGGATGAGAATATTGGGGTTATATGGTGATATTTTTTCGGCCATGTGAGAACTTTGGCTGCTGAATTCTTTATTAACTGTACCTTGTTTATTAATGATGCAAAACATTCACCTAGAAATGCATTACAACAGTCCAGTTTGGAGTTCATGAATGCATGGATGAGCTTCTCTGCATCAGATTTTGACACCATGTTTCTTTAGCAATATTTCTGTTTTTGTAGGTGATATGATTTTCAAAAGACACGTTTCTGTCTAAAACAACTCCCAGGTCTTTTACTGTTGAACTAGTAGTTACAGTACATCCTTCTAAATGCAAGTTTAATTGCTGGAGCTTCTGTGTACTGGATGTTGGGCCGATGAGGAAAATCTCAGTCTTATCAGAATTTATTAATAGAAAGTTATGAGTCATCCAATCTTTTAATTCTTTAATACACTCGGTTAACCTGGTCAATTGAGATGTTTTGTCTGGTTTTGATGATATAGTTAGTTGGGTATCATATCAAAATATTTATTTTTAAATTTAATATATCAACTACCACTTTATTTCCATAAACACGTGATTTGACTTCAGGTCAATAATCATCTTTTTAGTTAGAATAACCAAAATAGAAATATTTTTATATATTTAAAATAAAACAATTTAACTATAAACTAAGTGTACACCAAATGACACTGTTTTTCCTTTGAAATGATAAGAAAACTCCCTTTTATAAATTTCCCCCTGGGATGAAAGAATTCTGTATTTTTGGGTGTTTTTGGTGGATTTCGAGGTGTTAGGAGGCTGAATGGTTGAGAACTATAATCATAATTAAGACCTATTATAGGTATATAAGGACTTGTAATCATCATTTCTTTTATCTGTTTTCCCAAACTGTCCCAGTAGCTCTATTTAATTAGTTTCTCATTTATTTAATATTGTAGAATTTTTTCTTTAAATACTGTTAGTGGTTGCAATGTGGATGAAAGAAAACTAAATACAGATGGTCCCAGAGCTACAATGGTTTGACTTGTGATTTTTTGACTTGTGACTCTTATGATGAACAAAGCAATACGACACAACTGTACAAATATTTCATGTTTTGCACAGCAGGATGTACTGTACTGAAATATTTTTCAGTTTTGGTCAAGTTTGTTAAATTATTAACTAATAACAGTACACTACCCCATACTGATCACCATTCTTAAGGACTACTGGGTGGGCTAGGCTATGAACCCATTTACGTTGGGGTCATGGCAACGCATCCCCTTCATAAGTCGGGGAATACATGTATCGCCCATGAAAAGCGAATGATGTTTATTAATAAAGAAATTCAAGTACAAGACAACATGCTGGAGATCTCTGCTTAATGGAGAACTTTTATTTTTATTTTTATTTTATTTCCCCCCTATTACTATATAGCTTTTGCTGTCCTTGTGTCCAAATCAAAGTAATCAGATTGTTAATATTAAGGCCGCGGTCCTTCCATAGTCTTTTTTTTTGCGAACCTGAAAATAATTACTGTTCTATATAAATCAGTTTAACAAGCAGAGCAGGACTTCTGGCTTGGTGCAATCGATAACCAAAATGAAAAGCCATCAGCTCCGAGCTGCTAATTAGTGTGAAAAATACGCCTTCGGTCCAGAGCATATTAATCCAGATCAGAAAGAATAGTGGTGTAATCTGTTAAGCAGCACAGCCGTTGACAGTTGGGTGAGATTTACAGTACAAGCTGCTCATGTCTCCTCGTGAGCAGTTTACTGTAAAGGTGAGGAAACACAGACGCAATCATGGGAATTGATGTCCAATCTAAAATGTATCAAAGAGTGGATTAAATAAATGAAAGTGCGATGGTGCTGATGTTTTTGAAAAGCAATACTTCTCTAAAGCCTTGCAAAGAGGGAAATCGAGGTGTATAAAGGGTCACTCATAATAGATTTTCATTCCACCCAAAAATAGAAAACGATAGTGGAAGTCTAGAATTCTATTTTTTTTACCTTTTTTTTCTTTTTCTGTTTCTTTACCTGTCTATACACCTGACTTGCAGAGGTTTAAACAGCACCTGCAAATCATACTTGAGTAAAATTTTAGATACCTAAAAGCAAATCTTACTCAATTACCAGTTACATTTCCGGTACGAAAAACCAGTCGTTAGTCCATCAGGTCGTAAGCCGAGAAGAGTGACTATGATACATACCGAGGAAGACATAAAGAGGCACTGTAAACACATTTAAAGGATTTTTACATAGTACAAAGTAAATAAAAAATATTATATAACAGTTTATTCTCTTTATTTTGTAGCGTTTCTCTTGGCTGCACTGCTTCCAGTATGTGTATGTGGATGTAAGATTTTTTGTCCAATCAGATTTCAGCCTCTATGTTCTGCCATGTCAATCTAATCTGCCCAGGGCCTTCTGCACTGCCGGCCCTTTTACCATAGTCTCCTTAGGATATAGCTCTGTTTCTTTAACCAATCAGATTTTACATTTGCCTCACAGGGCAGCTAGCTGGCCCAGAATAGCGTCAGCATTTTTCTGTCCTCTGATTGGTTGGTAAGAGGGAAACTGTTGCAGCCTTTTTTATGCCTATGAATGAAGATAATTTTATTTGGTCTCAGACATACTTAAAAATACATTTTCAAGAAAAGCTAGACATGGTGAGGAGGTCGGCCGACCCCGAAGCGAGCGTGTCTCAACCCGGAAAAGGGTTTGTTCTCTACTTCCAGACCAGTGAATACGAGCGGTACAACTGGATTACAGCCTCTGAGGAGCGCTGCACATTATAAGTCTGCATCTCTGGTGAGGAGGTTGTATTTTATTTACATTTTTTATGTTTTTGTTATGTTATTAGACAAATATTGGTTCTGAGCTGCACCAGATGATGTAGGAGCACAGTTGAGGATGTAATGTAGAGGTTTGGGGTCTTAACTGGGTTTCTTGCTTTAGTAAAATGGTATTTACCCTCCATAAGTGAAATGCCTCTCTCTCTGTAATGCCACGTGTTGTTATGCATTTTGTATTGTATTGATTGTTTCTATAATTGTGACGTGACAGTGGTGGTATTAAGAGGTGGATTAGGTCCCCACTGAGGGCCCAGGTACCAAATGCACGGCCCACCACTGATATATATATATATATATATACAGTACAGACCAAAAGTTTGGACACATCTTCTCATTCAAAGAGTTTTCTTTATTTTCATGACTATGAAAATTGTAGTCACACTGAAGGGGCGATTTGAGCAAGAAGGAGAGTGATGGGGTGCTGCACCAGATGACCTGGCCTCCACAGTTACCTGACCTGAACCCAATCGAGATGGTTTAGGGGTGAGCTGGACCGCAGAGTGAAGGCGAAAGGGCCACCAAGTGCCAAGCATCTCTCTGGGAACTCCTTCAAGACTGTTGGAAGACCATTTCAGGTGACTACCTCTTGAAGCTCATCAAGAGAATGCCAAGAGTGTGCAAAGCAGTAATCAAAGCAAAAGGTGGCGACTTTGAAGAACCTACAATATGACATTTTTTAGTTGTTTCACACTTTTTTGTAATGTATATAATTCCATATATAATTCCACATGTGTTCATTCATAGTTTTGATGCCTTCAGTGTGAATACATAGTCATGAAAATAAAGAAAACTCTTTGAATGAGAAGGTGTGTCCAAACCTATGGTTTGTACTGTATATATATATATATATATATATATAATATTTATTTATTTTATTTTTTCCATCAGAGGTAACCGCCGTATCTCCGAAATGTCGTAAGTCAAGTGGTCGTAGGTCGGGGTCTGACTGTTTATATTTTGTGTATATAATTTAAGTACATATAATATATTGAATCATAAATTTAGTTAAGTGTAGGAAAAGGTTTCTTATATCTTTGATACTCAGTAAAACTAAAAATTAGCAAAAAAAAGTACTTACTGTACACCACTGCTGACGTGTAATAATGTGCTTGCATATTTGTACAGAATGCGATTTACACTCTGAACTGATCTTTTTTTCCTTCAATCATAATTTAATCATTCTTTGTTCTCCGTTCTTGTTTCTGCAAGAATGGTATTGACCAAACCTTAAAGCATGTTATGCTGCGTCGCCGGCATTGACGATTGTCCAGAACTGAAACGTTTGCACTTTTCACTGCCATTTCATTTCTTTTTATTTTATTGCAAGTGTTGTATTTTCTCGTTCCAAAACTTTGTCCTCAGGCAGCTACATTTCCGTGTGTGTATTTTTTCATTACAGGGTAACAGTGAAATCTGGATTCGATCCTGTGTCCAGTTTCATTTGAGGGTAAAAAGGGTACATTTGAGGGTACATTTCCCCATAGAAATCTATGTTCAAAGTGCCCTGTGATGGACATCCTATCAAGAATGTATTCCCTCCAGACATCCAGTGCTCTTGAATCACTGTGACCCTGAACACAACTTTCCTAAAGCACTTGTGAGTAGAGGCTCGTATCACTTTAATAAAGAGGTTGCACGTTTTGTTGCTCGTGGTTTTTTACTATCCAGTAAATATTGTTTTAGCGTTTCTAAAGCTCATTTCTTAATCACATAAAATAATAGAATATAAATTTTAAATGATTCTTCGAGACTAAACACCTTGAACGTTAACACAAATTTTTATATGAATTGTATCATTACTATGAATTTTGCTTGTTTTCCGCGTTTATAATCACCGCTGCACTTTGCTGCATAAGTAATGCTGCACCTAGCGGTTAAAAAATTGGTTTCATTCTCTCTACGAACATTTCCTTGGCAAAGGAGCCACAAGCTGGACCGATAACGACAAGATTTCCAGGGTCTCAATTTCACATCTGGATGGCCCACAGTAGTTTGGAAAAAAAAATATTTGCACCTGCCAAGATCTTGTTTGAGGAAAATTATGTGGAATTAAATCCAATTTCTTTATTTCAAATGGCGGCAGACGTTGATGATGTACAGAACCAGTTTTACATTCAGGTAGGAAAGAAAGAAGAAGAACATTTAAACATGCACAATATATAATCAAATGTTTGTGGACACCTGACCATAGCATTATTATGTGCTTTTTAAAAACGTCATTCCATATGTAGTACCCATTTGCTCCTATAATAAAATTCACTATTCTTGGAAGATGTTTCACTATATTTAAAGATTTGTGCTCATTTATTAACAAGGGTGTTAGTAAAGTCATGTACAGGTTGTCCTCTACTTCTACGATGGAGATACGTTATGACAAACCCTGTAAGTTAAAAATATCATAAGTCAAAGATGGGGCTATGACTGTGACAGTGTTTCCTGCTTCATGCTGATTTTTCATTTTAATTCTCTGCTCTAAACTGATGTCTTTCCTTTTCTTTTTCTCACTACAAGCAGGAGACATACTTGAGCGCTTGGAAGACATGTTTTTATCATTAAAATTGCTGTTTGAAATTGTTTGGAACATAAAAAAGTACACAGTGAGACCACTTTACTGCATCATCCCAGCTGCACGTCGAACGTATAAGACATCATCTGCCTATTGCAAGAATTTATCCATATTTTTTTATACTGTGGTGAAGGAAAAACTCCTCGAGATGGCATAAGGAAGAAACCTTAAGAGGAACCAGACTCAAGAGGGAACCCATCCTCATGTGGGTTGCACCGAATGTCCATTTGTAGCAGATATATGATGTTGCTGGGTGCAGTGATGATGATCAGAAGCAAAAAGTAGTCCTGAGTCAGTGTAGCAGACTGTTGACATTAACTACAGTCCAATCCATCCTTAAAGCTCCCGTTCTAACTCCGGAATTTCATGATACCACCCAAGGCGTTGATGAGAAACCGTCCCAAGCTGCACAGAGTGGCCTCCAGTCATAGAGAACACTATCCAGATGCAGGCCTGAACAAAGTGGGAAGATCCACAAAGGGGAGAGGGGCAGGAACAGTGGTCACTGGAGCCTCAAGAGCATGTTTAACTCGAAGCATGGTCAACTCAATAATGTTCCTATTAATATTTTTTAATATATTAAAAGACTATAACAAGACTCTCAGCAAACAAATCTATTAAAAGAATGATATGAATAAGTAAAACATTGATTGATATCTATTCAGGTTATCTTGAGCCCAAAACCACCTTAAAAAAAAAAAAAAAAGAAATATCGCATAATATGTCACGTGTGTTGTGGCGAGTTCGAGTCAGGAGTTTCCTCCATCATTTACCTCTCAAAATGTTCGGCTTGCTGTTAAACTGATGCTAAACTGTATGTTGTTGATAAGTAGATACACCAAGTGGCAATCAAAACAGAATGTGCGCTCGATCCTGATTGGTGGCTTGCTGCGTGTTTGACCAGTTATTATGAGCTCATTAATAAAAGGATTATAAAATGTACTGCAGCAAAAAGTAAGATATGGGACTTTGAACTGTAGTAAAAGTCTTCCCCAGTTAAATATTTCATTAAAGTAAAAAGATAAAGCTACTTAAAGAATTACATTTACTTAGTTACTGTTCACCACTGGTCAAAAATCACTCAAAATTCACTTCTAAACTGCACCCTGGATGTTGTGACTTTATTAAAGCTGTAATTCATTACAGTGGATCCTCGATACTCACAACCTCGATAGTTTACGACTTTTCATTTGGAATCGGACTATTAAATAAATCCGATAGTTAAAAAGCCGTGAGTGGCTCGAAAAAATCGGAGTAACATTTCAGTTTGTACAAATAAATTACATACAAATGTTTGTAAAACTATTCTATTATTGTAGTATTCATTTAAAGTAGTAAGTAAAACCCTTGTCCAGAGCAACATACAAAAGTGCTATAGTAGTCCATAACATAAGTGTAATAGCCCTAGGGAGCTGGTCGTTCAATGGTTTAGGCTCTGGGTTTCTGCTCAGAAGGTCAGTAGTTCAAGCCCCAGTATCACCAAACTGCCACTGTTATGTTTAGGTTTTGTTTCATAACTGACCCCAGTTTCATATTGACTTCACCTTTTAGAAGCTGTGTCAATTTCTGGGCCATAATGTCCCACCAAAATTCAGTGGTCTCATGTCACTGCTTCCAAAAAGGTCTAGGAATGTATTGAATTGGATACGGGAACATGAGCTGAGAGATCAGATGCAATAGCAATGCAAATATGTTGTCATTTTGATCATCCTCACTCTAACTTTTCCCATTCCACCTATCTGAATAGGGTTTCACTTTCAACCTGATATTATCTCGATGGAGATAAGAAAAAGAAAAACTGTGGTGCAAAATAAAATTTCAATCCCCGTGATGTAGCAAAATGTGATCATCTGAATTTCACAGGTTAAAAAAAGAAAAAAAAATTACCTCACACATTGCCGAATAGCAATCGGGTTCTTGCCAAGCACTTATAAGGAACTAACTTATCGGCAATAAACGTACACATTCTTTCAAATAACCTTACTACCACTAAATTGAAAAGGGGGTGGAGGATTGGGTTTTGGAGGGGTGGGAAAGGGGAATAAGGATGCTCTAGGCCTAATCATGTAAGAAAGTGCAGGATTCCTATTTCAGGGTTTTTTTTATTGCCTTCTTCCTTTTAACTAAAACGGCTGTCTAGAGTTTCCTCTAAATCAGTCAAGATTGATAATTCCAGATGTTTTCTCCATATGCCACAGCTCGAGGATGAACCCTTAGCATTGGATCCCTCGTGAAATATGTTCGCGCCATAAGTGGAATGCGGAGAGATGACTCAATTTCCGTCTGCTTGCGTTACCTTGAAGGTAGGTTTTGAAAATACAGCTCGTTTTGTTAATCAATGTCAGGATGTACACAGTATTATTGCATATCATCTTTTTTATCAAAAGACTATTTGGAGACATAGTTTACAGTAAGTCAATATGTAGGCTGTAAAGTCTGAAACTTAGGATATATTATGCAGTAAAAATGAAATAATATACATATCGTTTATATACATTTTTAACAACAAATTTATTTAGACACCTGACACACCTGACCTAAGGTTAATGGTGTGTATTTATCCCTGATGAGCAACCATGGCGACTGTGGCAAGGAAAAACTCCCTTAGATGTTATAAGGAAGAAACCTTAAGAGGAACCAGACTCAAAACTTTGGGACATCCTCATTTGGGTGACATCAAGAGTGTGATTATAAATCTTTAAACAATATAGAACACTGGAGAGTGAGAACTAACATGAGCACTGGAATGTAAGATTATAAGTAATGTTCTTTCTACAGTCTTTTACAGTCATTTGTGGTTATAAAACTAGGAGCTACTGAGCAACTCATAAAATAGCTCAACATTTGCGATCATCACAGATCCAACACCAGCTTCTCCATGCCAGAGCCTTTAAACACTCCAGGAGATCAGTCTGTAAGATGTTAACAAGCAATGTTTAAGCATCGACCCTCAAATGCTCAGATGTATAAACGAGATAAAAGTTAGTTGTAAAAAGTGTCTGGCAAAAAATACGCAAATCATTAACTTAAAAATTATAAATCATAAAACTAAACTGTTATATTTCTGGCTACAGAATTGGCAAATTGTTAGCAGCATATACGCAGTACGATTTATTGGGACGCTGCCAGGATGTGCGCTTCTCCCGCAAGCAGTCGACAGAGTTCAGTTGTCTCAGTGTTTGATTTTTTTTCGCTGTTTTTGGTGTTTAAAAGCCCAATTCTAGCTCTTGCATATACTATGTATTGATCCTCTATTTACATTTACATTTGCGGCATTTAGCAGACGCCTGTGTCCAGAGCGACGTACAAAAGTGCTTTGTGTCTCTACCAATGAATAAATCTACACTGGTACTCAAGATTACAAAGTTAATATACAGCACACTATTAGAATTAAAATTACACTGTGATCATTTAAGTGTTTCAGGAAGAAGAAGGTCTTCAACCATCACTTAAAGAGAGACTCTGCTGTTCGGACATCTAGAGGAAGTATATTCCACCATCTCGTTGCTAGAACAAAGAAGAGACTTAAGGTATACTTACCTCTCATTCTGAGAGAAGGTGGTACCAGTTGAGCAATGCTGGAAGATCTCAGAGAGCGTGGTGAGGTGTGATGAGGCCTCTGAGGTAAGATGGTGCATGGATGGCGCTCATCCACGCACCCGCTGTTAGATAAATATACATTATATAGTTTATACAGTACGATAAAATTGCAGTGTTTTGCGAAATTATTTAACATGTTAAATTATCAAGAATTTTCAGTATATTTCCCTATTTATTTGTGCAATAACACTATTTTCTATATTAAAAAATGTGCAATAACATTTATACTTTATTCAGCTTTTTTGATTTCCTTTTTTTTTTTTTTTTTTTTTTACATTTTTAGAAAATGTGCACCTGGATGCTCCTGTCACCAAAACCAATTCCTTATAAGTGCAAACATACCTGGCAATAAAGCACTTTCTGATTCTAATTCTGCTTCTGATACTGATCTGATCGTCATCCTATAAGACTCCTGGGTAGGCTGGGCCATGTCTCGACTTGTGATATTTTCCATTTACGATTCCATCGTAATTCAGAGACTTCCTGTAGTGATGAATGATGCAAATTATATACTTGTCTATTGTTGCCCTAGTTGACCCAACACTTCTTTTATCTTACATTAATGATCTCAAACCATTCACAATTATCTTGACAGAAATTGAGGCCAATCTGTCATATGCATGTACGAATCGTAAAATCGGCTAGTTTTCAGCTAATATCAGTGAATACTGGTGAGTTCAAAGCAGTGTGTTACATTTGAAATTGTCCACATGGCATATTCAAGAAAAATACTTCTCTTTAGGTGTATAATGACAACTAATATTACAATGCATCATAAAATCGCTGAGCTCATGCACAAATTGACAGAATTGGTAACTAGGAATATTAATTATTGATAATAATAATAATAATAATAATGACTAAAAATAAAAATAAATTAAAATACAATTATCTGGACCTTTCATTTGTTACATTTAGTGATTAAACAAGATGAATCCAACAATTTAGTATACAAAAATCATATTCACATAATTTCTTCCCGTTTCTGGGTTTGTGTTAAAGAACAAAAGAATCTTGACCCTTTTTCCCCTTGAGACCGTTTCCTCTTCGGTTGATTGGTTCTCCTGCTTTTAGGAAAAAAAATTAAAAACTCTCCCCAAAGGTACAACTGACGCAGCGATCCTTTTATACAACGGAGAATTAGGATGAATACAGGATATAGGATAAGAATGTTTCTTAATAAACTGTCCGAAAAGCATACACAGAAACCAGGGGGTCAGGTGATCAAAAACTGCAGAAACAGATCTAACTAAAATATTTCTCGATCAGCTTGTCAAAGTTTTTTTGCAGAGTTAGTATTACTTGCTTAAAATGTTTTATTACAATACTTGCATGCATTATATTCTATGTTTTGTTTGTACATTGTATTTCTTAAAAGACTTTTATTCTAATGGGAAATTTCTGTTTAGTAAAGAGGAGTAGCTTTTAAATAAAGGATGGAAAAAAATATAGATCGAGGGCTTGCCATAGTATCCATCAGAGGTGGAAATAAACTAATTACATTTACCCACCTACTGTAATTGAGTCGTTTTTTTTTGTGCGTCGTTCTACTTTTTTAATTAAAGTATTTTTTTACGATTTTACCCAAGTACGTCTTGTTTGAAATATTGTATTTAATTGAAATTATATAAATTACTGAGTAAAACTTAAAAACTCTACATCAAACCTGTACAAGCATTTAAATTAATACTTATATCTTTAGTTCAAATAATTGTTGTACTGTTGCGTTGCATCGGTGCACAACTTTTGTTGGATAGCACCCGGGTTAAAAATTTACTTGGCAAAATTGTTAATGCACAATTAGGCTCAAATACCTGTGTCATATGTAATGAAAAAAATTTTTATATTTTAGAGTAGATCTGTTGATGTTGCATTAAATATGAGCATTACTGCATAATAATGCAGTGTCCAATCAGAGTGTTTTGATTCGCCACTGAGCAGAAAATACCAGAGATGTTCGATGCGTGCGCACACTGTCTGAGTTTTTACTAGAAGATTTTTTTAAGTCAAATATTTTATTACTTTTTGCACCTCTGGTGTCTATAGATTTAAAAATTGACCTTCTTAACACCCCATTATTCAACATATAATATTTAGTACATATTGAACAAAAATGTGTAAATCAGTCGGATCAGTATTTTAATGTAAGTACAAATTGTCCTGATACAACATCGATTTGCAATGCCTATCACGATGAAATACTCGGTGGACCAAAGTAATATTATGCGGATCAGATGAAACCACTGTATCCTAGTGGTTTTCACAAACCTAGTGAACTGTTACCATTTATTAGCATTGCTATTTTTACAGTATATGAGTCAGTCCATTTGTTAATATATATACACTTCATTATTTCCTTAAGCGCCAACGAACAAGTGCATGTATCGGTTCGATATTATAAAACCATGATGTATGACTATTTGTGGATGAAGTGCATGTTCTGCTTGAGATCAATAGTGTCCTGAATGAAAGTAGGATCACATCTGTGCCCCTTTAACCTATTACATAAATCATGAGAGATACCGGAGCAGGACGTCAAATCCCCCTAGTCTTTGAATAAGATGTATCTGTCAATCCTCATTTAGTTCATGTTGGATTCATAGGAGCATCTTCAGTCCTTCATCCCCGGCTCTATCGTTCTCTCGGTGGGTAATTACACCCAGTCATGTTTTCTAATTACATAAGGAAAAGGGATCGGCTCAATTCAGTTTGGCAGAATGTATTCCTGATGGACAGACACCAAATGGCCTCTGACACAAACATGGTAAAAAAGTGAACGGATTACAAGCCCATCCCCTCCCCCTATATTTTTTTTTCCCACCAATCCAGATGATGGATATTCATAGTGACATGATGGCCATTAACTACAGAAACAGAACACCGATTTGAGGAAAGTACTGCTGCAAGGTGATGACTCACATGAAAATGAGCCAGTGAGTGAAAGAGAGAGGAATAGAGAGAGAAAGAACAAGAGGCTGCCACATTAGTGAGTCTTTGCCAGGTCTGCTCATCTCAGCCTCATCAAGGTTTATTCGAACTGGAATAATTTTGACTAAAAACGCCCCACAGGGGTTCAGAGGAGTTTCTACAGATGGAGATCGGCGAGAAACTGCCTGAAAGGTGTACTCGCTGTGTAGGAGGAGTGTGTATGTGTGGAGGACAGGGTGTAAGGCGTTTTTTTTGTATAATTTTTTTGCTCAGGCAAAATAAGAACAGCTCCATTACCTAAGACTACCAGCGCAACACTCAACATGTCACAGAAGGTCACCCGGGCAGTAAGGTCACGGCACGTTGTGACTCATTTGAGGGTTGTTTCAAAATAAGTCGTGATCTTTCGGGGTGAGCTTTGACTCCTCCCCGCCCACTCGTTCTCTTAGTATAGCAACAGCAAGAACCTTTGCTGGTGCATCGTACACCCGTGCACCTTGCGAAAGAAAAGTCAATAAGGAGCTTTTAAACCTCCTCGTTTTCTGTTTATACGAAAGAATAGTTTAGAAGGTGCTGTTTATCTTTGCAGTCTGCTGAATATGAATATTTCCTGTATTTTTCTTCCCTGCTTCCTTTCTGCAAATTTATCCTTTCAAGGTCTCTTTGTTTTTCATCCTTTGACTCTTTTTTTTTATATAATACCTCTCAACTAGGAGTATAAGCACTGCCTTTCTTGCCTCCTGCTATGACCTTGCGCAGAACTGCATACGCTGTGAAAAAAGGAAGGCAAATGTGCAATTTTCCCAATTGTGCATTCCAAAGGAGCCGGATTTTCTCTTTGTCTATCCAAAGTGTCCATGTAGCGATGAGTAAAAGTTAAAAATCAAGCTACTTTTCCAATCACGGCCTGAGATGTGAAGCTTGTGTGCATTATACAGTATGAGAGGTGTTCAAATGATTCCTTTTAAGGATGAATGGGATTGTATTGTATGGTGTAACTGGGTGAACTTTGCAGATGTCCCCAGTTGTTTAATGTTGGGGCACATTATGATGAACAGATCTTGAAGAAGTTTTAAGTTTTATAAACAGTGAAGAAAAGTATTAAAAATGAATTATTACATGGATTAGGACTACCACCTATTGAGCCAGGTCTGGAGAATCTGGAGATAAATAGGAAAATCTGTTGACCAGATAAACCAGATCAAGCAGAAATACCTACATTGTACCAGTTTAGATGAAGATGAAATGTGGCAGGAGTGATTTGTGATAGAAGAGTATCTGCAAGAGTGAAAGGAGAAGTTTATAGGACTGTGGTGAGACCAGGGCCGTGCACAGACCTTTTGAGGGGCATGTGCTGAAACTGAAAATGGGCACCCCCCTCCTTTTTTTCATATCAAGATTATTTAGTAACACCACCAAAAAAAGGGCACTTCGGAGTGTAAGGGCAAAAAGGGCATGTGCTCTGCACAGGTTGAGCCCTACCTGTGCACGTGCCTGGGTGAGACCTGTGATGGTGTATGGTTTAGAGACAGTGGCATTGAGTAAAAGACAGGAGGTGGAGCTGGAGGTAGCAGAGCTGAAGATGTTGAGGTTTTCGTTGGGAGTGACGACGATGGACAGGATTAGAAATG
>MU589826.1:3062817-3076877 GCA_024362625.1 Silurus asotus
GATGAATGGGATTGTATTGTATGGTGTAACTGGGTGAACTTTGCAGATGTCCCCAGTTGTTTAATGTTGGGGCACATTATGATGAACAGATCTTGAAGAAGTTTTAAGTTTTATAAACAGTGAAGAAAAGTATTAAAAATGAATTATTACATGGATTAGGACTACCACCTATTGAGCCAGGTCTGGAGAATCTGGAGATAAATAGGAAAATCTGTTGACCAGATAAACCAGATCAAGCAGAAATACCTACATTGTACCAGTTTAGATGAAGATGAAATGTGGCAGGAGTGATTTGTGATAGAAGAGTATCTGCAAGAGTGAAAGGAGAAGTTTATAGGACTGTGGTGAGACCTGAGATGTTGTATGGTTTAGAGACAGTAGCAGTGAGTAAAAGACAGGAGGTGGAGCTGGAGGTAGCAGAGCTGAAGATGTTGAGATTTTCGTTGGGAGTGACGACGATGGACAAGATTAGAAATTAGTTTATTAAAGGGACGGCGCATGTAGGACGTTTTGGAAACAAGGTGAGGGAGGCGAGATTGAGATGGTTTGGACATGTGCAGAGGAGGTACATGGGGTATATTGGTAGGAGAATGCTGAGGATGGAGCCACCAGGAAGGAGGAAAAGAGAAAGGCCAAAGAGTAGGTTAATGGATGTGGTGACAGGGGGGGTATGGAGATGGATGATCCACTGTGGTGACCCCTAACTGGAGCAGCCGAAGGAAGAAAAAGACGACATTTGCTAGACCTCATTTAGGTCATACAGATGTGTATATAAATGTGTGTTTTACATTTAATATTTTCTAAAGATATAACTGTTGTACTTTTCCAGCAAATGTCTTCATACCTACCATTCTTTATTCAACCTCTATGCGGAATTGCAAGGATTTTCTTCTTTTGAAAAGAATTTTTGAAGCAAACGCTAAATAATCCATATCACTAGACTGATTTGAGTTCAACAATGCACTACAAATCATATTTGGGCGCATTACAAATCCTATTTCAATGCACTACAAAATGAATTTTCTGGTACAGAGTGAGCAGCTACAATAACAATGCGCTAACTGTAATTTCTTTATAAAAAAACCCTGATGATGTTGTGTATGTTTTCAAGTTTAATAAAATAAAATAATAAAGTAACACTACCCAAGTGCGGACTGCGGAAGCCCTGTTTGGTATGTTTACGTGTACCATTACACCCCTAATTAGAACATTGCAACAGGTTATAAGAATCTGGCTACAATGTTCAAAGTGAACACAGGGAAGTGGTATCCCAGTCGATAAGATGCTGCCCTTCTGATCAGAAGGTTATGTGTTCAAATGAAAGCACCACAGCTGTATAACTGAGATCACTGAGTCTGATAAGGGTGTCAGCTAAGTGCTGTAAATAAGCAAAGAATATCTTGTAGTGTTTGGTGTGCTGGTTAACTTTTAAAGGAAACAAAATCAGAACTTTTTGTCTTTGCTTATATCTTGCATGAGCTATAAATCAGGGACACTTTTAAATGGCAGCTGATCTTATGCATTTTTATAAATTTTTTGTTGTTTGAGTCCATATAAGTTGGTTTAAGAATAACCTTTCGACATGATCTGGCAACCTGTATAGAATAGTTTCAACCTTCAGAAAGTACATGCAGCAAAAAGAAGTGAGGTCAATGTAGGTCTCTTTCCTCCAGGTAGAAAAGTAAAAAAGAAAAAATATATATCTATATATATATTTTTTTCTTTCTTTCTTTCTTCTGCAAGATTATCCCAAAATTTACTTGTATTCAACTTGTACAGTATTTTCAATGTTTTCTATCGAATTTCTTCTATGAATATATGTACAATGTTGACTACTATCATGATGATTTTCCAATTTTTGTTGGTTTGTTTGACCCTAATTATTTTCAGGGTCACATTGAATCCAGAGCCAGCATTTGACTGAAAAACATTCTGACATGTTTTCTTTAATTCATCAAATTTGACCTTTTAATCTTGGTAGAGAAAAAAAAAAAATTGCTTAAAAATGACTGCAATAATGACATTTGTTGGTACATCAGACTAAGCAAAAGAACTCATGTATTTAACAAGAAACTGCTCTCGAAGTGGAAAAAAAAGACCCTCCAGATAAATATAAAGTGGCACTATTTGCAGCCTTTACAGACCCCAATGGATTCACAAGACATGTTTATTAGATGAAGACTTGGTGCTAAAGGTTCAAAGTTTTCTAACCTTCTCTGCTCTAGGTGTGATGTAACATGGATAACTGTGCTCTGGCCCAAGCTTTCTAACAATCTGAGATGTACAAAGAACCTATTTTTTACTGTGTGATATTTGATCCGATAATAAATTATGTCTGTCTTGAAACCAGCAGGGAGACATTATAACAAACTGTCCTTCACTTAATTGATGGTGAAGACACCTTGATGAATGATGAAGGACATGTGTGCTTACAAACTTGTTAATGTTGACTTATGTACAACATCAGAATCACTTGTCCATTTTTCCATTTAGGCCACCCGATTGCTTGTTCGGTCCATAGGTATGTCTAGACTGGACAACTGCAATTTGCTCCTTCTAAGATGGACATTTGTCCTGATCCAGAATGTAGCTGACTCGTTTTCAACCTTGCTAAGTTCTCCCATATCAATTTTTCGAATCCTTTATCACTGCTTGATTCGTCTCACCATCTCTCAGGGCTAAATCAAGGCAGCAATCAAGAGTCTTCCCTGTTCTAGTAATGCATGACAAGTTTTCATGACACACCACTCCTCTGCCTTACAGCTATTATCTCATCACACATGGCACCACGCTCCCTCTATCTTCTACTAATGCTTAAACGGTCTCACCATCTTTTAGGGAAATAAAGGCATGCATCAAGGCCAAGGTTTGGTGCACGTGTACCGAATGCAATCATTTTTACATGTGGAACTTTGTTTCCTTATGAACGTATTAAGGGATAGACCGGAAGTTTTAGTCTCCGCCTCGCACTTTAAGCACTTTTTTAAAATTATTATTAAACTTAAAAGCTTACACACTTGTCAGTGGTAAAAACCAGAAACTAGAGTTAGCGCAGTGTCGCTGTAGTTTCTCACTCCGAACCGGACATGAGATTTGTAGTGCACGAAATCGCAGCCAGGCTAGCATTAACCTGGTCATCGTTAATGCTAGCTCTTAAAAGGAAAAATCCTGTCAATTTCTTATATAGAGTGAATGAATGAAGGATGAAAGGAATTAAAACATTTGTTAAAGCATCCTGAAATAATTAGAACAGTTAAGTGGATCATATCTTTAGAAAAAAATTAAATTAAATGTACAAACACATCTATATTACACAAATGGGGTCTAGCAAATGGAAATTATTTAATAACACATTCAGAATAGACTGTCAGGTAATTGGTGTGAAAGAGGCAGATGTAGAGAACTAGGGGTTATAAGGACGGATGATCCGCTGTGGAGATCCCTAATGGGAGCAGCTGAAAGAAAAAGTTATTAAATAATTTCCATTTGCTAGCCCCCTCACCACATCCACAAACCTCCTCTTTGGTCTTCCTCTTTTTCTCCTTCCTGGTGTGAGAATCCTCAGCATTCTCACACAAATATACCCCATGTCCGTCCTCTGCTCTGCACATGTCCAAACCATCTCAATCTCATCTTCATCACCTTGTCTCCAAAACGTCCTACATGCACTGTCTCACTAATAATCTCATTTCAAATCCTGTCCATCGTCGTCACTCCCAACAAAAACCTCAACATCTTCAGCTCTGCTACCTCCAGCTCCACCTCCTGTCTTTTACTCAATACCACTGTCTCTAAACCATACAACATCTCAGGTCTCACCACAGTCCTATACATTTTTTTTTTTACTCTCAGAGATACTCTTCTATCACAAATCGCTCCTGCTATCACTTTTCTTCACCCACTCTAATGTATTCGATTACTCAGTTTAATCAACAAGTGTATTGTAGTAATTTGATTAATTCTATTTTATATTTATATATTTTGTTTTTATAAAATTACATTTTATGTATTATTTATCCAAGCAGGCATTATATTAAAAAAAAGACTTGACTCTAATGTATTCGATTACTCAGTTTAATCAACAAGTGTATTGTAGTAATTTGATTAATTCTATTTTATATTTATATATTTTGTTTTTATAAAATGACATTTTATGTATTATTTATCCAAGCAGGCATTATATAAAAAAAGGTAACTTGTTGATGTTTACAAATGTTAATAATAATTAACTGCGTTCATAAAAAATAAATAAATAAATAAATAAATAAATAAAAATGCTATTTCTTTTGCATTTCTTCCCCTAACTGTACCTAAATTGAAAGTCTTTAGACAAAAACAACATTTAAAAATTCATCCTGATTACCGACCTGGCCCGAGACTCTTCTCTGTTCTGGCACCTACTCTAAGTGGTGGAATGCATTTGCATTTGATGTCTGAACAGCTGAGTCACTAGCAATATTTAAATTATTTCTACAGAGCTACTTCTTCCAGCAGTATTTAAATGAGTACTTTAATTAGCCTATAAAATCTAGCTGTATTTCCTTCCAGACTAATGGTCATGTTTGTCTGTGCATAATGAACCATATCAGAATATACTCTTTGGAGAAGGGCATCTGCCAAATACATAAATAGCAAATGTAAATAATGGGAAAATGCAAGAATCCTGGTTAGTTTGAAGTTGGGAACATCAAATCAGGATCATTCATAGTCAATAATGATAATACAGGCTTGATCATTGATTCTGGAGTCGACCTTCAGACACAACATGGTATAAACAGATGAGGTTTATTAACAACTTACAGAACAAATCTACACAATAGCACAACCAACCAATGATGGAACAGTGGCAGAGACAGGACTAGAACTAAAAACAAAGGCCCATAAAGTCTAACAAACAAAGCAGAAATTGTGCAGAACAAAAATGATTTTTCTGGCTCAGTAATATCACCCACAACCTAGCCACGAGTATCGTAGAATAACTGATTGTTTTGAATGCATCCAAGCATATAATAAGAGACAATTCGCCAATACAAATGCTTCTTACTGTGCCATATGTTTTTAAAGTCTGGGTTGACGTCAGCGATAAACTCACTGATATGGCTTCCGAAATCAAGCCCTTTGCTTTCAGTTAGCTGTAAAAAAATCTGCCTGGTCTCTCTGCTTGGTTATCTTCCACAAAGTAAACATTTCTGCCGCGCACTTGCTGTGCCAAATGAAGTTGTGTATCTGCTCTACGTTGGATTCATCTGTAGGTGGATTTGTGTGGTGTATGATCTCCACACCTGATCCTCATTGACATTTGATTGGCACTTGTATCATACAGACTTGTGTTTGTGGGCACATGACCATAAGCTTTTGGAATATCCCATTCCAAATTTAGTCACCATGTGTTCTGCTCTATTCTCCTGGGAAGATGTACTACTAGATGTTGGAGTGTGCTTCTGGAGATTCATACGTATTCACCCACAAGGATGTTAGTATAGTTCTTCTTTAGGGGAAAGTAGTGGAACAATAATTATGGCTCTGGGTTACTGATCGGAAGGTGGGGATTTAAGCTCTAGTATCGTCTAGCTGTCACTTTTGGGACCCTTGAGCAAGGCCCTTAACCCTCTGTACTCCAGGGGCACTCTATCATGGCTGACCCCAGCTTCCTAAAATTGCTGGGATAATTGAAAAAATTATTTCACTGTGTTTTAAAGTACAGTATAAACCATCACCTAATGTCAGATGATGTAGGGGAGGTGAGGGGGGCAATTCTTTCAAAATATGTGAAATATGTTTGAGGTCAAAACTCTTTGCTGGCCACACAAGATCTTCCAAGAACGAAGAACTTACTATACAATTGTGTGCTTCCAACTTCCAAAAGTTTGTAAAAGAACCACAATCAGATGTCCAATCCTTTTGTCTGTTTAGTGTAATCTTATCTTACACAATGTTTACTAACTGTATCTCATTTGCCTTCCATGGTTATTGTTAATATTTCACGGATTAAGTCTTCTTTTTTTTTTCGGCTGCTCCCATTAAGGGTCGTCACAGCGGATCATCCGTCTCCATACATAAAAAACAAAAGCCAAATTAGCAATGCTGCATTGTGAAATAGAATTGTGACAGATCAAGGGCTAATTTTGAAGTTTGAAAAAATATATATAAATTTATTTTTTTGCCGATATTAAATTTAAACACTATTCACTAAAGAAACAAAGATTAGCTAAGCCTTACTAACAACAGCATTATTACTAATCTCTTAAACGCTAGCTACATACCTACCCATGACAAAAACTAGTTGCATGCTAATCGTCTGGCTACAGTACAGTAATGTTATTAAGGTCTCATTCTTGTGGTAAACTGTAAACATGTATAATTATAAGGTGCTTTTAAAGGACTTTCTTATCTGATAGTAAATGCGAGCCCCTTTCAACAAAGAAACAAACATTAGCTAAGTCTTACTAACAACAGCATTATGGCTAATCTCTCAAACACTACTGTAGCTAGCATACTAACCCATGACAGAAACTAGTTGCATGCTAATTGCCTAGCTGCTGTATGAATGCAAACTGTGACAGAAAGTAGAATTAGGGTTTCATCCTTGCTGATGTTTATGCGTCGCAAATATATGATTATGTAATGATGCTTAAAAATTTATAGCAAAATGGCAGAGTAATGTGAATTGTGACTTGAGAAGCTTTCATGGTGCCTTTCCAGGCAGTGATACAGGTCAGCTTTAGTTTCTTAGCTTGAAGCTTTTGGTGTGAAAAGCTATTAAAAACTCTGGCTAGCTTCTGTACGTTAGCCCCATGAGTTTCCCATAACACAGTGAAGATGGACAGCATACGATGTTGTATACTGTCAGGATTTAATAGCTCTGGGAGGTACAGTACAGCTCAGAGCTCACAGTTCCCCATGTGTGAGTGTGTGTGTGTGTGCGCGCGCACGTGTGCGTGTGTGTGTCTCTGGCGCAATATAGTCCCTGTCTAGCAAATAGTTGAGCTGTGAGTGATGACAAAGCCTTATCAGGGTGGTTTTTGAAAGGAATGATAACCATGAGCTGGGATGAAGAAGCAGGATCCTGTCTCAAGGTTAAATGTAGGACATTTATTATTAAAAATGTCTCTCACGAGGGAGACGCAGAAGAGAATGAAGCACCTAGTCGGTCTTACATTATTTTTAAGCTTCTTTTTTTTGTATGCTGTACACATTAAATTTCAGACATGTAAGCATAATATTCTCTGGCTGTCTCATGCAGGATTTAGCATTTATCTCTGATCTGCACTGTCAGCAAATTCTCTCATCACTGTTTCATGATTATATCAGAGTGTGTAATGTTCAGAATATTAAAACTCACTTTACATGTTCCAGGTCTATAGATCAAAGCACCATGTAGGGATTTTGAAACTCATCTGTCTGTCTGTTTGACTGTCTGTCCGTCTGTCTGTCTGTCTGACTATCCAATATACAATATGTATAGTCTAGAAGCTTTTCTTTGAGGTATGAAGTGGAATAAAATATATTTTTTCTCAGATTTGGAAATGATTCTTTAGGAACAATGGGGAGCCTGGGAACAGTGGTCACAGGGGTTGTTTTCCTTTGACAAAATTTCCTGTTGTGTTTAAGTGATTATAACTTTAACCATTCAGGTTGTTTATAAAAAAATATATATATATACAATACTGTATACATTTTAATTATTGAATCACAAACCTGAATTCAGTTTCATGTGTCCGAAAGCGTTATCGGAAGCCCACCGTCTGAGCACTTACCTTTTCCCTTTGTTGTCCCTTAGAGAATTAGACCTCTAAATAGTAGTCAGGTATTTTTTTCATAAAAATGCCTTTATATTTCTGATTTAAGGCTAATTACAGTGTGCTTTTTCTCATGTCTAGCAGCTTGATTTATTGCTGTGCGCTTGGCACATGATGTGATGCGAGTGCGTTTCCCGGAGCCTAAATGAAATTCCTGTCCCTAATATTAAAATACTGTCACAAGTGCAGATCTGCTCGGAAATGGACATTGTTGCCCACAGGGCTTTTTGTGTTTTTCCATTTTTGAAATTGAATTACCTTTTTTTTTTTTTTTTTTTACGACTGGCCCGTGTTCTGTGAAAAATCGTGCGCTTCTAAAGATTTTCCAGTAACGCTGTCTGCATTGATGAAGCTTAATGACCGTGTTTACAAATATTTAGAATTTATTAACAATGCTGTGTATGTGATTTTATGCTGTGGCATAATATTTTAAGGCAATTAAAATCGGGGAACAAATCTATCTATCTATCTATCTATCTATCTATCTATCTATCTATCTATCTATCTATCTATCTATCTATCTATCGACATATCTATCTATCTATCTATCTATCTATCTATCTATCTATCTATCTATCTATCTATCTATCGACGTATCTATCTATCTATCTATCTATCTATCTATCTATCTATCTATCTATCTATCTATCTATCTTCAATGTCTCTCTCTCTCTCTCTCTCTTTCTCTCTCTCTCTCTCTCTCTCTCTCTCTCTTTTTCTCTCTGCCATCTGTCTGTCTGTAGGTCAAAATGTCTTTCTCTTACTCTTTATCTACCTGTCGTTCAATGAATCAATCTGTCTGTCTGTCTGTCTATCTATCTATCTATCTATCTATCTTCTATGTCTCTCTCTCTCTCTCTCTCTCTCTCTTTCTGCTATCTGTCCGTCTGTAGGTCAAAATGTCTTCTCTTACTCTTTATCTACCTGTCGTTCAATGGATCAATCTGCCTTTCTGTCTGTCTGTCTGTCTGTCTGTCTATCTATCTATCTATCCATCTATCTATCTATCTATCTATCTATCTATCTATCTATCTATCTATCTATCTATCTATATGACTTTCTTTCATTCTCTTTCTTACTGTCTGGCTGTTTAAAGTCTTTTATGTTTTTTAAGCGACACCTGCATGTTCCTCTTGTTCCTCTAATAGTACTTACAGAAATTGGACATACACATCAGCTCAATGTCTTGTCAAATGGTCAAGTCTGTTCCAATGAGCCGATTTACAAGGTGCTGAAGTATGGAATGGTTGCCAGGTTGGTTCCTTTTACCTGGAATAAGTTTCCAACGATCCATGCTCTAAACCAAAACATTGAGCTTCCACCTCCAAGTTTGACTGTGGGGGTGAGACAGTCTGCTAACGTCTCGTTCTTCTGTTAGAGGCAAAGATGTCAAATCTGTCTATGGAACTTTCTTCCAGTCAGTCCTGTTGTGCTCCATAGAAACAAAAGGAACACACGTGTCTCAAAAACCATAAAAGACTGTTTCCACACCTTTGACAGGCGCTGTATTTATATATTTATTTAACAGCAGAATGGCTATTTTTAGCCTCAGCAGGTCTACAGTTTACACACAATGGTGTACAAAACTGAAAAATGAATTTGGTGAGCTTGTTCTGAGCCCTTATTAAAATATCCAATATTTATGTGTATATATGGGTTGAGCAGAGGAGTATCTCAGAACACACAACATAATGAACCTTAAGGCTGATGGACTATAACAGTAGAGGTTTCCATTTCTGTCAGCCAAGAACAAGAATCTGAGGCTACAGTGGGCAAAGGTTCACCAAATAACAAATTGGATTCATTTTGCCTGGACCAGTTTCCTGGCAAGAAATGCTCATGGCATCCTGGGGATCTGCAAGTTAAATTTCCCAACATTGAAAACCGTGCTCTTCTGTCCAACCCTGTTCTGCTACCGTTTATTTACTTACAGTAATAGTACAATTGGTCCTCTGTATTTTAAATGTATAAAATATAAAACAGTATGTATGGATAAGAGGGGGTAAGATCCACAGACTCGCATCCGTGCATCGGATATGTTAGCATTTGTAAAGCAATGCATCGTTTTTAACATAGTTGCTTAAAAACTTGAGACCAATATTTTATATGTAGGTTGATTTCTACTCTCTGTGGTTCCCTGGTGGTCTAGTGGTTAGGATGCGGCGCTCTCACCGCTGCGGCCCAGGTTTGATCCCCGGTCAGGGAACCAACCCCAGCCACTCTTAGTGCCAGTCCCAAGCCCAGATAAATGGGGAGGGTTGCGTTAGGAAGGGCATCCAGCGTAAAAACGTGCCAAATCTAACATACAGATGATCCACTGTGGCGACCCCTATTGGGAGAAGCCTAAAGAAAGTTTCAAATTGATTAAACGGATCGTAATAGGTGTGAATTGTATTACATCGCACCGGTAGCTGCTTCATTTGCATCTTTAATGGATCGTATCGTTGGCTATGCAAATCGCACCAACCTTAGTTATGGAGATGCACATCCCTAATATGATGTATTATTGATCTTTATTTATTATAAAAAATTAAAGGTGGTGACTGTGTTTGAATAAAACTAATGATTTTACTGCTGTAATAATGTACTGCATCGCCTTTCTTTCACTCAGTGTGCTTGTGTTTGTGATTCGCATACATATTTAATAATTTATAATCCATGCTTTTGTAGTACATCATGTTGTTTGGCGTATTTGCATGTTGTAGCCTGTGCTGTAAGTCATTCAGTTTTATGATGAAGTATGAATCATTTCTCAGAGAAAGATAATGTAGAAAGGGATGAAAGGACAAAGTAGGGATGAGAGGACAGTCCCCATCTGGGGGCATTACCGAAACAAGGCCTCGAGCATGACCATGTTAATATTCCAGCCGGGCTCGGGTGCTCTTCAGTCGAATCACAGCCATGAGACATTATTCGTGTTTTTCTGACAGCTTCCACTTTCCAAGTGATTGAATTTACCAAATGGAGGCAAAAGTCCTGTATGGGCACACACACACATACACACAGACACACACGAGCAGGAGAAATCAACAAAGAACCTTTGGCACATGTTACACACACACAACACACACACACGCTAACGTGGCTCATTCCGAATTCTATCTCCATTCCCTGAATGGCCTTTGCCACTGCATGGTCCCAGAACTAATGTATAATTTTTCATCTTTTTTTCCTCACAACATCACTGCCTCCACTAGCAATAATCAAAACCCAGTCTGAGGCGTGGAGAAACATCAATATATTTTTACTCCCTCCTACGCGAAGCAAGACCAGTGTTACTTACTGCATCTCACCGATTTATGCTAAGGGCAGTGCTTTAAAAGGTCCCATTTTACTGCAGCTGTGCGGTTCGTAATAACTGGAATCAAGCGCATAAAAAACGCGTTTTTCCATTATGGCATTTCCCATCATGCATTTTTTTCTCAGCGCATCAATGCTACTGCTACTTGACCATCATTTTGGAGTGTTTGGAATTTGCCACATTATTAGTTTTGCTGAAACAGAACACGCATATATCATGGTCAACTCCTGGAATGCAAACCCAGAATTATTGGCACCCTGAAGTACTTGTTATTTTTGGAGAAGTTTCCGAACATACACCAGAATGATGATGCAAACTTTTTACCACAAAATTGGAAGCACACAATTGTACAGGATGTCCTTGGATCTTTGGTACCATGACATTTTCCCTTTAATCAAACTAGAAGTTTCAAAACTGGTCCAGCATGACAATACCCCTGTGCATAAAGCCAGCTCCATGAAGACTTGCTTAACATGGGTTTGGAGTCGAAGATCTTCTTTGGCATTAATTAGAACCCTGACTGCACCACAGGCTATCTAACTTTACTAACACTCTTGTACCTCAAAATCTCCACAAGCACTCTCAAAGATCTAGTGGAACATCTTCCCAGAAGAGTGGAGCTTATTATGAAAGCAAATAGGGACTCAATAGGGAAAGAGATGTTTAGAAATCACATACCATTCCAAATAGCATGCCTTTATCGTGTAATTAACGCTTTTCTGTTGTGATTTATTGCACGAGCTGACCTTCTACATTTATAGTTGACTGTAAATAGGCTGAAAAGAGTTTCTTTATATATCAGTTCTATTGCAATCATCTTAATGGCTGTAGTGTGTTTCATGAGGATCCTGCATTTATTACTTTTCTCTTACCTGTAGCCTTGATTAAAAAACCTACTACTGGAAATATTCTTGTACTTATTTAAATGCGTAAATGACCATTAGGTGCTTTTGGAATATGTGCCCATTCAACGTTTAGTCTTCATTTGCTGTTATAAAAACCTCCATCCTTCTGGGAAGATTTTCCACAAGATTTTCAAGTGTGCTTTTAGAGATTTGTGGGTATTCATCTAGTTAGTAAAGTCAGGTGCTGGTGTAAGTAAGGTGAGGAGGTTTTTGTCAAACTCGCTCAAATCCTTTCACTTGCCCATTTTTCCTGCTTCTAACACATCAACTTTAAGGACAAAATGTTTGCTTGCTGCCTAATAAATAAAGCGGTATAACAGTAACACAAAATCCACAATTCAGTACATAACTCCGAAGGTACAACTGTTTTTATTCACAGTTCGGTTTAATTTTAGTACAGTTAGAGGAAAGAAATGGAAAACATAAAATTGCTTGTGGTTTATTTTATTAACTCAGTTTACTATTATTACCATTTGTAAACAACATTTAAAGAGTTTACATTTTTAAAACAATTTTAAATAAAATACCTGTTTACTTCAATTATATAAAGTAATATTTTATAATATTTTATACAAATATATAATAAATCAATTCATGCAATATACTTTTTATTATATTGATTAAATATACAAAAGTGAATAAGACAGGTCTTTTCAAATGAACAAGTAATTTATTTATTTTTTTTTAGAATTGCATACAAGCTTATCTGTAAAAACTCAAGCCGTGGAATTGGTGGATTTGCGAGGGGGAAAAGGCGAAATTGCGAGAAATAAAGTAAAACTTTTTGTGTGACAGAAACCGGTTTCCATATAAATCTTCTCCTCGCCCCTCGATTTGTCCCCCGGTTCCGCTATTCTTTTCATCCTGCAGTGTGTGTTTACCTTTTCAGAGCGCTCCAGAGTTTAGCAGGTTGTGCATCAGTAATAACGGTCCATGGTGAAACACAATGCTCTGTGTGTAGTTAAATGGACTAAACGAAGCAGCAAGGCAAATAATTTGCCTTAATGATTTTTTGTATTCAAATCACTCGAGGAATATTTTCAGCCCTATAATCAATTAAATTGGCACAAATATGTGTGTGTGTGTGTGTGTGTGTGTGTGTGTGTGTGTGTGTGTGTGTGTGTGTGTGTTTTACATTTTTTCTGTGTGTGTGTGTGTGTGTGTGTGTGTGTGTGTGTTTTACATTTTTTCTAAAGATATGATCTACTACACTGTTCTACTTATTACTTTAACAACTGTCTTCATTTCTTCCATCCTTCAATAATTCACTCCCTCAATATGTGGAATTGCCAGGATTTTCTACTTTTATAATCACATTTTCAAAGCTGAACATAAAACGCAAAAAAATCTATAGCACTAGCGTTAGCCACTACCTGTGCTAACTCTAGTTTATTTTTTATAACCCTGGCATTGTTGGATATGTTTTTATGGTAAATAATAATAATAATAATAATAATAATAATAAAAATAATAATAATAATTAATAATTAATGATAATAGTAATAATACATTTTAAAAAACTCACTAAAAGCGCCAGGTGGAGACTAAAAAAAACACTTAAAACGTTCCTGAGGAGACTCAAATTTGAACTCAGATGTTCCACACGTAATTAGAGCTGATGAAAATTAGCATGTTAACGCATATTCACTTAATGGCACAAAATGTATCAATGCACAATTAGTGCAGTGCTCATTTCTTTTTTCCATATTTATATTATTCACCATGTCCTTATTTTACTCATATATCTAAAAAACAATATACTTTTTTAAATTTCATCACTAAACATTTGTTTTACTGATGGGGCATGTCTCAAATCAAGCACCAAAATCCTCCACGAAGCACACATCTTGCAGTTCAAACCATCTGTGTGGAAACATTGCAATAGATCTGTTTGGTGTCCTGATGATTTACTGTATTTATGCAAATTAAAACACCATGATTACTTAAACATTTACAAGAATATTTGGTCTTCATGCTCTATGTTGAGTTTGGTTTCAATACTAATGAACATACATTTGCATAAAGCATCCATATTTGTTCATGCCCATGTTGATT
>MU589826.1:3076914-3088959 GCA_024362625.1 Silurus asotus
TATATATATATATATATTAACAACAGGCAAGCGCTCCAAACTGGCAGACCGGTGCTGAACGGACAGCGCCACTTCTGCACCCATGTTGTTACAGCGGGGAAAAATACAGCAGTTACAACTCCTGCTCTTATGCCACTCCCACAGCCCTCTAAAGCTCTCTATGTACCAAGGCTCCAGAGCACCCACCTGTACAGGCAGGACGAGATTTCAACTACCTTCAGCACGGTCGTGGCACCAATCGAATCAGATCAAGGGCGGCGCCTCTCTTACCCGTCTCCGGGCTCAAAACAACGACAACCAACAGACTGTAAAGCACTCTCTTCACTCCATGTCTTCACTTCTTTCTTTCCCCAATTACTCCTGTATACTGTAAATAAAATACAACTACCCACTAAAAAGAGTCAATAACTAGAAATGACAAACAAACAAAAAAGAAACAAACTCCACTCTCTGTAGCTTATCTATAGCTGTATAATCTCTGCTCATGTCGGAATATCTAAATAGCAATGTGTGCAATTTCAGTCTATATTTCTCCCTATGTGCATATATCTCAACTGGGAATAATAAAAGCTGGATCAAAAGGCATTTGTTTTAAAGCATTTGACAGGAAGCGGATGCACTCGAACCTCCCACACACAGAGGACCGCAAGAGAAGACAAATAAAAGCCCTCAAAGATCATAGGTACAGAATTGCACAGCTCTGTTAATTCTGTGAAGTTTTACAATGAATAAAAACCTCTAGAACTTCACCTCCGTAACAACAGACTGAGTTGTGTCTGGGAATGAGCCATACAGTAGAGAGTCGAAACTTCACTTTAAGTGTCTTTGTTAATATTATTAGAATCATATACTGTTTTTAGTGCTATTGTTATAAGTATGCTGGGTAATATTGAGGACCCCATACAAAGAAAAGCACTTGATACTTGTGTACACTGTGGATGTACAGAAGGAATTGATACTCTGGGTGACATCAGTGCTCCCAGGAGAGGCTCCAGATCCACAGACTGAGAAAGAGCAGCATTTAAAGATGAAAAAAAAAAAACAATTGCTTTTTTTCTGATCTGTTTTTTATGAATTAATTTTTTTTCAAAAGGTCTTGGATTGATAAATTGATGCCAGATAGATGGCTTTATGAATAGTTTCAAAGGTTAGATAATTACAGTACTTAAACTGTTTGACTCTGCCAGGAGATTATTATGAACAAATACTCCCACGAACAATAAAATGTTTTAAATAAATGAGAACTAACCTGTAATTATAACGTCCACCAGGCTTCCCACAAGCTACTGTGTGGTCACATGATTTGTCTCAGGACACCTGTTTTAGATTCAGAGTAATTAGCACTTAGATACACACTTATATACACACACACAAACACAAACACACACCTATAATATCTACATATACATACACACTTCACTGTTTAAATCATCTGATATTATATACACTATATGAGCAAAAGTATTGGGACAACTAACTTTTCCTGACATATTTAATTGGATGAGGTAGCCTTACTTTTATCCCCTCACTTGACCTAGGAGACCGAAAAGTAATCCAGCATGATGTGTGTATGTGAAGATGCTTTACATTTACCGCATTTGGAAGACGCCCTCATCCAGAGTGACTTACAATTAAACAGTTGAGGGTTAAGGGCCTTGCTATAGGGCCCTGCAGTGGCAGCTTGACGGTGCTGGTATTTGAACTTGTGACCTTCCAATCCAAAGGCCAATGCTTTAACTATTGAGCTACCACATGCCACACAGATTAGGTTTACATGAGTTAAAGAGAAAGATCTTTAATGGCCTGCGATAAAGCTCTGACCTTAGCCCTACTGACCTCCTTTGGGATGAATTGACTGCACCCCAGGACTCCTCACCTCACCTATATCTTTTGATGAAAGGGATATACACAAGGCACATACACAAGGCACATTCATATCATATGGTCATGTCTCCACAAACTTTTATCCTTATAATGTACATGCAAAGTAAATGTTTTCAGTGTTAGGCAGTATTTTGAGAAGCTGTACGTATGTTTATATGTGGTTGTGAGCTGTAATAAATGTCAAAAACAGTGATTTTCGTAGCTTGTTAGAGACCATTTTGTTTTTCGAATATTTATTCTACCATAAAAATAACCATTTCAAGGCTTTTACAATTTATTAGATATTCAAAACTAATATGAAAATAAATGATTTTTAAAAAGTAAAAATTTATTCAATCATTATGCACCGTTTTTAACTAAAACAAAACTTAAATTAAAAACCAAAACTTGGTGTTTAAGGTTGGTTATTTGTGCTTTATGTAGGTTCAAAAGAGTTTCCATGGTGGTCTAGTGGTTACGATGCGGCACTCTCACCACTGCGGCCTGGGTTCAATCCCCGGTCAGGGAACCAACCCCAGCCACTCTTAGTGCCGGTCCCAAGCCTGGATAAATGGGGAGGGTTGTGCTAGGAAGGGCCTCCAGCATAAAAACATGTGCCAAATCAAACATGCGGAGGATCCACTGTGGTGACCCCTAAGGGGAGAACCCAAAAAAAAGTTTTTCATGTAGGTTCAAATGAAAGCTCCCCTGCTATAGAGCTCTGACCTCAACCCTACTGAGCACCTTTGAAATAAAGAGGAATACTGATTTCACCCCAGGCTTTCTCACCTCACCTACAGCAGTACTTGACCAAATTACCTTGTTGAATGTGCCCAAATCTCCACTAGCACACTCCAAAATCTAGTGGGACATCTTCTTACATTTTAAAACCTAAGCACAAATGGGGACTACATGTGGAATGAGATGAACACAAAACATTTATGGTCAGGTGTCTACACACAACTTTTATCCATATAGCGTGCACAATAGAACATTCAGATACATGTTAGTTACATATTTGATGTAATGTAACTTAAGACTTAATGTAAAAGATCTTGAGTGGTCTGCTATGGAGCTCTGATCCTCAACTCTACTGAACATCTTTGGAAGGAATTGGAATGCACCCCATGCCTCCTCAAGTCACCTAATAAGAACTAAATGTGGAGTTCAAACACATTTATCAGTCTATGGTCTGAAGTGGTCAGATGTCCACAAAGTTTTGCCCACATAGTGTGTATCATTTTGGCAGACGCTCTTATCTAGAGTGACTTTTATTTATCTCATTTATATAACTGAGCAGCTATGGGTTTAAGGGTCTTGCTCAGGGGCCCAGGATTGGCAGCTTGGCATGGCTGGAAATAAACTCATGACCTTTGGATCCAAATTCCACTGCCTTAACTGGCCTCAACTGACTGCATACTAACTTTTTCCAAACTCCTGGAAAAGTGTTCCAAGATACACGTGTGAGGGATCTACCAGCCACACCCTCACTTGAACCACACATTCCTCCTAGCAGCTCCCCTTCCTACTAATCATGCACACCTGACTCTCATCAGCTCACCCTACATAAGCACACACTTTCAAGCACTCCCCGTCCGCTCTACCGATTAGTCTGAAGAACATCACTGGACCTTCTGACTGCTCAATCCATGGACTATCTCATTGTGGATTATCACCAAGGACTTATTTCATTGTGGTTCCTCTCTGTGGATATATCTTATGAACTGCTCTTTGACTGTGCATTCTGTGAGTCCGTGCTTACTGCTGGTTTGGTTTATCCACATTCCCTTCATTATTAAACACATCTTTGTTCTGTTGAACTTCGGCTTCTGCTTGTTCTTCCAGCCTGACAACATGTCAATCACACTAAAATAATGAATGGAATTAGACCCAATACTTCTGAAGCTGACTGTACATCCAGAACCACAAAAGCTCCAGATCAGCTCCTCTCATAAAAGGAATATGATAATTTATTGTAAAAACAGACACCACATGGCTTGGTGATTTATCGCCGGAGTTGCCGGCCGTAATGAAGCCCCCTGCTGAGTAATTTTGTTTCCCGAGCCGTGTCTCAGTGTGACGTTGGGGGATTGGATGATGTGTGCTGCATGATGGCAGTGTGTGCAACGCTAACACTGCTAATACGCTCGCTCATGCTCTCTCCCGTCTTGACTTGCCAGTTTGGAGTGTGTTGGACTCGTGGATGATATTCCATGTAGACTGTTTATGTGGATTTCAGAAGCCTTTGCTTTCCTAGGGGGGTAGAAATTGGCAGATCGGCGAAGCGCATGATTAATTATCAGCCTCAAATGTGTTTCATCATCTTAGGCTTTTCTAATTCAGACCACGTGCTCTGTCTCTCGTGTTATGAACAATCATACAAATCTTTTACAAATTTCTTTACAATATTCATCTAGTCAGTGTTCTGGGGCTTATACACATTAACACGGCTGTTAAATTCTTAAATCTAATTGGGTGATTGGTTTTCATTCACCAGCAGCTCTGACTGTGGTTTGGGCCGTAATTCAAAACACAACAGGATATTAATGGGCTTGTTCTAATTTATGATTGTTTCTATAGCAACAGGCAGACATTCCACATAATCTCAGGCGTATAATAAACACGTCATATAACAAAGACAAACGTTTAAAACACCCAAACAGTAAGGAGTCTCCAGTGTCTGGGTTATTTTCTCTAAGTAAGTTCAATGGGAAAGCCGGGTTGGAAGCAACTGATAACGATGGCGAGTGAACGGCATCAGATCTTTTAATAATCAGCTACTTGTCTAAAACATGTCAAAGGTGAATCTTGTGAACTTTCAATTGGAGACAGAGCAAAACACAGAATTCAAATTTCTGAAAATGGATAACCAACAAACAGACATTATTACAATACAGTAAAAACGCAAATCCTGTCTGTTCTCTTGCAATTAGAAAAAAATATATTTGTGCTGATAATCAACTTCATTGATATCATACAGAAGAAACTTAACCTTGTGCATTTCCAAATTACTGGAATCCAAACCGTAGTGTGCATCAGGAAATACTGAAACTGTGCGCTAAAACTGAAACTGACAACACGACTAAATTTTGATGATCTTGTTTGTGAACAATGACAAAATTACTTCTCATTCTGATATCAATGATATGTTCATTGACACCAATACTTACTTTTGTGAGATGAACTTGCTTTGAGGAAGGGTTTGCAATCTTAAGGATTATTCGTAAAAATGCTCCAAAAGAAAACATTTTTAATCAAATTAGTAATTTGAGTAGTCAGTTCATTCCAGAACTTATTGCATGCAAAACAGTTCAACCATTTATCATAACCTGTCAAGGTTACATTTCTATTCAACTTTTTTTGTAAACATGAATCTGGAATGTCGCTAATGAAGGCGAGTGATTGGCATCAGATCAACCAATGAGCAACTGGTTCTCTAAAACAGGTCAACGGTGAATCTCGTGAACAGATAGCAAAACACAAAAATGGATGAACAACCAGGAAACAAACAAACACTAATACAGTACAGTACGTGTGAGAATCCTGTCTGGTTACTTGCAATTAATATTCCACATACATTTATGTGTACATTTTTGATGTTGAAATTCATAGATGCCGTACAGAAAAAATTCAGCCTTGTGCATTTGTCAATCATTGGAATCCAAAACGTAGTTTACATCAGGAAACACAAAAAATGCGTGCCATCATACTGACAACACGACTAAACATTTTGACGATCTTGTTTAATGCAAAAGGACTTAAACAAGCTCCAAATGCTCCAAAGTAACAGGATCTAACAGAGCTTGGAATTCTGTTTGATTTCATTTATAGCTTTTTACAATGGACATTATGACAAACGCAGTTTTATAGAAATCAATAAATTTTTGTAAACATTTTTTTACACAAGTTTTTCCATAATGAGTGAACCAGAGGCAACAGTAGTGAGAAAAATCTCCCTGATACAATATAGTGAGAGTAAATAAAATGAGAGGAACCAGATGTGAATCCATCCTCATCTCAACTGTGTGACACCAAATGTCCATTCATTAGAGTCAGATCTTTGTTGAGGTTGTCAACTGTACACTAATGGATGCTTGAGTAAAAAAAATCTTCCTATTAAATGCAGCCCAAAGTAATCCTTATGGATTCTAAGTAGAACCATACAATCCATCATGATAAGAAAAAGAAAAAAAAACTATTCCAGGCTGTGCATTTCACTCCCAGGCCTTCAGTGGTGTCCTACCTGAACCAGTCCATCTCTTAATACCATCAATATGATGCCATAAAATAGAATTTAGAAACCATCAATATTATAGAGAAATGCAGTTATAACAGAATGTTGCATCACAGACAGGAATCTTATACAGTAAGAATGAGTCATTACTAAAGCCAGAAACCCAATGAACACTATTCAGCAAGTCTCCTTTCACTGCAGCCACAACTGTCCCACCCGCATACATCATCTCTAGCAAAAGCATCAATATTAACCTTATAAAATTAGGGTTTCCTTACAGGAACTCGAGCTGCGTCAAAATCCTTTGGGAACGCGCCCGAGTGTTCACGCTCTGAAATAATGTGTGTAATCAGTCAAAAATTGGACGCTGGCCATCACCGGTGAGGTGACATCACGACCAGGAGTATAAAGCGCATATGAGAGAGGACAGAGGCAGCTTCTGTTGTTCAGAAAGCGCTCTGTGTGTTGTGGTGTTGTTGTCAGATTGTTTGTCAAAAAACAAAAAACAAAAAACAAAGGGAGATCTATGTATTTCCCGGGAGCGGAGCACGCTAGTCGGTTCTCGAGAGATCTGGCTGCATGTCAATGACTTCGCTTCACTCCTGAGCGGATTCTGCCCTGTCTCGGGTTCTGACCCGCTCTCTCTGAGGCGGAGCGGCGCGTCAGTTGCTGGGCTCGCATGGATCTCGCAGAGGGTTTCGAGACGAGCTTGTCCCTTTCTCCTAACTCACCTGCTTGGTCCAGCACTCGCTCGCAGGTTTGAAGCACGCCTTTCGGCGGATTCTTCCTCCTGCGACGAGAGCATTAGCTCCACCTCTCTTTCTCTAAGGAGGAGGAGGGGGGGCGCTTTGCAAGCTATGCTCATAGAGCTATGGAGTTGGGGGAGAAGCTATGTCGCTTCACGACATAGCTTAATGCTAACGATGAATGCGTTGCTCACGGGGTGGGGAGCGATCATAAGTGGTCACTCCGCCAGAGGTCTGTGGGAGGGGCCCCATCTGCGCTGGCACATTAATTGCCTAGAGATGCTGGCCATGCTTCTAGCACTGAAGCATTTCCTCTTGGACCTCAGAGGTCACCACATGTTGGTCTGTACAAACATTAATGCGGTGGTCTCCTACATTAACTATCTAGGAGGTCTGCGTTCGTGCCCCCTGTGCAGGCTGGCGCACCAAATCCTCCTTTGGGCTCAGGGGAAGCTCCTCTCATTGAGGGGGTTTACATCCTGGGCTGGTTTGAATGAGGCAGCAGACACCCTGTCGGGGCAGGTGTTGAGACCCGGAGAATGGCCATTTCTCAAGCGTGGCCGAGGCTGCGTCTGTACGCTTCTCCTGTCGCACTGCTTCCGGGAGTTCTGGAGAGGGTTCACTGGGACGGAGTCAGTCGCAAACATGGTGACTCTGCTCGAGCATCCTCAGTAGAAGATTCCTCTGAAGAGGGATCTCATTTCCTAGCTAGGGGGTGCCATATTTCACCTCCGCCAAGAGCTGTGGAGGATGTGGTCCCTGAGGGGGCACAGCTCCGAGGTTCTGGTCTCTCTTTCAAGGTGGTTCTGTCCACCCTAAAAGTCTATGTGTCTGCCATTTCGGTCTATCATGCCCTCGTGGTGCAACCTAGAGTACCTGGATGGGACCTGGCCATCGTTTTGGGGGCTCTTTCTGAACCCTGAATCTTTCTGAATCTTGGATGCACCTTTCAATCAAGACCTCATTCTTGTTGGCCATCTGCTCTATCAAAAGGGTAGGGGATCTGCAGGCGCTGTCTGTGGCCCCCCTCCTTCCTGGAGTTTACCCCAGGTATGGTTGGTGCCTTCCTGTACCCCTGTACAGGGGGTTACATCCCCAAGGTGCCCTGGGTCGTCCCACGACCCATAAGATTACAGGCATTCTATCCTCCTCCATTTCAGGCCCCAGACCAGGAGAAACTGTACCAGCTTTGTCCGGTGCACACACTGGACACCTACGTCCATGGGACTGGCCCTTGGAGAAGGAACTATCAGCTGCTTGTCTGCTACAGCCCTCCCAAGAGAGGCATCCTTGCTGTTAAGCAGGCTCTGAACAGGTGCATCGTTGATGCGATCACATCTTATAAGTCCTCTGCTCTCCCCGCTCCATTCGGGGTCGGATCTCTCCACCCGGAGTGTAGCTGCCTCAGAGTCTCGGTCCTCTGGAGTTCCCCCAAGACCTATCTTATGCTGCGGGTTGGTCCACCACACTCACCTTTTGTGCGGTTCTATAACCTAGAACCGCACTTCTGCCATTTCGGTCTATCATGCCCCCGTGGCCGGGGCCATATCTGGGCGAGACCCAAAGGTAACGTATTTTCTCCGTGGCACCCGGAGGCTGAGGCAGTGCCACTCCTGGCCCTTCAGTCCTTCTCTAGCTGTGGTGACAGATGCACACTAGGCATGCACTGGTCAGTCTGGCATGATTGGACACTCGTTCTCAAAGCGTTTCGACGCAGCTCGAGTTCCTGAAAAGGAACGTCTCCAGGTTACGTATGCAACTCTAGTTCCCTGAGGGAACGAGACACTTCATCTCTATGCCACACCTCTGGCATCCCTGCAGTGCTTCCTTCTCCCTTGCAGAAGCTGCCGCTGTCCTCTCTTATATGCGCTTTAAAATCCTGGTCATGACGTCACCTTACCGGTGGCGTCCAGTGTCCAATTTTTGACTGAGTACACACATTATTTCAGAGAGTGAACACTCAGGCGTGTTCCCAAAGAGTTTTGACGCAGCGTCTCGTTCCCTCAGGGAACTAGGGTTACATACGTAACCTAGAGACGTTTTCTGTGCATTACGTTTTTTCTGGAAATTTAAAATGAAGGCAAATTGTGTGTTTTTTTGCAAATTCTAAAGAAAAGAACATGCAAAAGTATAAATGGTTGATGAAAAAGCTTAACAACTGTTTAAAACTGTCTCAGCCAGCCTTTCCTCACGAAATTTCTTGTAAAGTCTAGAAGTCGATCTTGTAAATATCCTTGTTAATGTACTGTATTTGAGGCCAAAATCAATTCTTTCCCCTCCGTCAGTCATTGTGGAATGAAAAGCAAATATATTTAAACTTGGCAACGTGATCGGATGCTTTCTAGAAGGCCTCGATAAATCCAACTTGCGATCTGATTAGTTAAAGCAATTAAGTCTTCCTGCAATATGGATTTTATGCCAAAACAGCCTGAAAGTGCTAATTGTGAAGGCTCAAGTCAGATAGATATCTTTGACCCTGGCATGACGTGATATGATGGCTAAAATCTGATTGGATAGAAAATCCAATGTAAATAAACACTTATAGAAGCAGCATATAGGGAATAATTTAATATATATGTATGGTTGAGGGTAGAGGGTTACAGGTCTTATTTAGGGGCTCAGCAATGGCAGCTTGGTGGTGCTGGGATTTGAATTCACCGCCATCCGATCAAAGGTCCAACACCATAACCAATGTTGTCTTGTTCTACAGGCAGGTAATGCTTGATTGAATTGTTATTATAAGCAAAAATAAATAATTACCGCAATTTCCAGACTATTAAGTGCACCCAAATATAAGCCGCACCCACTGAATTTGACAAAGATTTTTATTTCAAACATTAATACGCCGCACCTGTCTATAAACCGCAGGTGTCTACACTGAAACTAATGAACTTTACACAGGCTTTAACGAAAGACAGTGTCTGTTACACGGCTTGTATTTAAACAGTAGCCCACCAAGAAAGTCATTGTTCACTGTCTTCCTCCTTCCTTTCACAACTTTTTCTCTCGGGGAGTTTATCTTTTAGCATCATCGTGCGTTTAAAAATCACAATCGGTGAAGCTTTTCTCCCGATGCCGTGCAGCTCAGAACACAGGTGAAGTGTGTGTTTTCATGCCCGGTTGTTTTCAGCGTGACGAATGAGTCGCATTTCCTGTAGACAGTCCGAGTGAGCAGCAGGTCAAAAATCAGAGGAACATCATCTATATTTATGATGTGGTGCGGCCCGATTCAGTGGGAGCGCATCTGATTTAATATAAAGAGTTTCATTGGCTCACCTGAACCCGTTCGGCAATTTCATTGGTCTAATGTTATAGGGCTCAGTTTTTTGGTTTGAAGTTTGTGAAACCGGGAAAAACCCAGGAAAAATCCATATATTAGCCGCTTCGCTGTTTAAGCCACCGGGTTCAAAGCGTGGGGAAAAAAGTAGCGGCTTATAGTCCGGAAAATACAGTAGACTCTTGAAAATATTAGTATTTTTCTTTGTTTTGCTGTGTGCATTAATTTATATACAGCCACAATGTTTTATGTTTTATTCCTTCTCCTGCTTTTCGATACGAGGTGATGTTACGTAACGTTACCAAGGCATTTTTAAAACAATTAAAAGAGGCTGGTTAGAGATCATTCCCTCAGGAGCTGTGAGCTACAGTGGTTCAGCCTATTCAAACGGGAGCTCAAAATGACCTTGGAGCCGCTTCGAGATCACATACTGTACTGACTGTACTGTGTTTTCACTCGCTCGACCTCCCGAAGGTGCAATTAAGGCACGAAGGAAGTTTTGCTCAAAAGTTCTAACATTAAGGCTGAATTATCCCAATTATCCCGAAGGTGCTTTTGGCGCAAACGGGAAAGATTTATGCGCTACTTTATGTCTCACACATGTGTCGTCCCATTAAGAATTATGAGCAGCTGGGATACGGTAGTAAACAGCCTCATTATTATACAGGTTTATTTCCAAACTCCGCAATTAAATAACTCTGTCAAAGTTATTGAAGCAGGATGAACGGCACTAGAACTAGACCCGAACCAAGCAAATACAAGATTCCCACTGGACTATTTTATCTTATGGAGTTCATTATATAGTACAGATCCAGATACAGATGTACACACTACGCACACACACACACACACACAAAATCATTTGCTTGATATGTTTATTCTCTGGGATTTATGTCCCACCTTGCTATTTTATGAAATAATTTAAAAATGCATTGTTTTTTGCTTAACAGGAAGCATAAAGGGAGGATTTTGTCTTGTTTTGTTTGAATCAATAGTGTTTTTGCTTAAGCTGATGCATAAAGAGAGCTGATAGGGTTATGTAATTTATATTTTATTCTTAATTTTATCTCTAAATTTTATTTCGATTTTAATATACTGCATTTTTTTATTTAATGACAATTACATTCTTTTTCATTATATTTTTCATTTATTTTGTTTTGATTTTATTCTCTCTTTTATATTTGTTATTTTGGATTTATTTATTTATTAATTTATATAATTTTATGTTTATTTATATCAAGTTTCAAAATGTACATTTGCTTACGATTGTTATCTTGCTTTTTAATTAAATTTATTTTCATTTTATTTATGATTGAAATTCTTTTAATTATTTTATTATATTGTTTTTTATTTACTTTTATGTAATTAGCTTTTTTATTATTTTTTCATTTTTTAATATATTTTTTATTTACTTTTGCTATTTTATTTTATTCTGGTTTTGTATTGAATGTTATTCACATTCTTTTAATTTTCCTTGCTTGTATTCTTCATTTTACTATAATTCTTTCTTTAATTAAATTTTTTTATTGTATATTTTTAATTTAATTTTATCTTTATTTTTTTATTTTACATAGTATTTTAATTTATTTATTTTAAATTTAGAATTAATTAATTTATTTTTAATTTATTTATTTGCTGTTTTATTTATTTAATTTTAATTTTCAAGTTTTATTCTGTAATATTATATTATTTGTTTTTATTTTGATTCTTTATGTATTAATTTTATTGTGTTTTTATTTTCTTTAGCTCTTTTGATCTATTGTATGTTGTTTTAATTTAGCCTAAAGTCATTTACTTTATTCTTTTTTATTTAATTTGATTTGTTATTTTATCTTTCATTTTTTAAAAATATACTTATTAATATCCTTATTTTTGCCTATTTAACATCATCTGTAGACTTTAACCCCCCTCTATTCGGCACAAAC
>MU589826.1:3091768-3111001 GCA_024362625.1 Silurus asotus
TGGTGAGACCTGCGCTGTTGTATGGTTTAGAGACAGTGGCATTGAGTAAAAGACAGGAGGTGGAGCTGGAGGTAGCAGAGCTAAAGATGTTGAGGTTTTCATTGGGAGTGACGAGGATGGGTAAGATTAGAAATTAGTTTATTAGAGGGACAGCGCATGTAGGATGTTTTGGTGACAAGGTGAGGGAGGCGAGATTGAGATGGTTTGGACATGTTCAGAGGAGGGACATGAATTATATTGGTAGAAGAATGCTGAGGATGGAGCCACCAGGTAGGAGGAAAAGAGGAAGGCCAAGAAGGAGGTTAATGGATGTGGTGAGGGAAGACATGCAGGTAGTTGGTGTAAAAGAGGCAGATGTAGAGGACAGGGTGGTATGGAGACGGATGATCCGCTGTGGCGACCCCTAATGGGAGCAGCCGTAAGAAGAAGAAGAAGATAAAACTCTTATTATACTAAGTATTGGGACAACTGACTTTCAGCCATTTGTGGTTCTTCCCCAAACTGTTACCACAAACTTGGAGGCACACAAATAAATAGGACATCTCTGGAGGCGGCAGCATGAAATTATCCTTTTTTTTTTAACTAACATGACAATGCCCCTGTGCACAAAGTGAGTTTTATGAAGATATGCTTTAGATGGGTTGGAGTAAAAGATCTTAAGTAACTAACATGTAATGGAAGTGAAAGTGTGGTTACCGGTTAATGCCACATGTTGTACAGACGCTGGCTAGCTATCTCTCCCTGGGTGTTGCATCGTCCCTTAAAAGACCCAGACATTGCCCACCAAGCCCTTTCATAATACGTCGGCGCTGGTGGGTAGGGCTTATGCCTCAGCAGGTCAAGCCGCCGGATGTCTGCACACCAAGGTGCCACGGTGCCATAAATTGCCATGAAAGAGACCACTGTGGCAATCTATGGCCGCTCTAGTCTCCTATAGAGTGGCCATTAGAGGCACCTATTGCTCACCCTACCAGATCCCTTCGACAAGGACAGAGCCGTGCTGCTCGACGCAGTCGGCAGCATTTTAGAGATTCCTCCCACGTCCCTGTAAAGGAATCCTGTGTGACACTGTGAAGTCTGTGTCTGTGAAGACATGTGAAATGACAGCTCTGAAGACTGTAATTTTCTATAAAAGGGCTTTGGCTAAGAAGTTCTGACATAGGACGTTCCGGGGATCCTGCCAGAAAAGAGCATGGTGCCCGCCACACCCCGGCACCCCCAGGGACCTGGTCCATCAACCCTGCCACGTTTAGTGCAGACTCTCTGTCTGATGGAGGAGGGACCACCTTGATGGTCTCCTTCCTCAGGAGGAGTGTCTACTTCTTGTTTTATGACCAGAATCTGCTCGGGTCCCACCCTGAAGCCAGGGCGGACAAGACCCGAATTGAATCATGTTGCCTCTGTCTACAGTCTAGAAGCCACAATGGAGGCCACGAGTTCCCCAGGTGCACTACAATGCCAAGCAGGAGAGAGAAATCGAGGAGAGAGAAAGCTGGAGCTGGCCATGCCCTAGTTTGCACACACTGCAGCAGGGAGCCCACTCCTCCATACAATTCTTCTCCAGATCTTTCAGGTTTTGGGGCTATCGCAGTGCAAAACGGAGTTTCAGCTCCCTCCATAAATTTTCTATTGGGTTCAGGTCTGGAGACTGACTAGGCCACTCCAGGACCTTGAAATACTTCTTACGGAGCCACTCCGAGTTGCCCTGACTGTGTGTTTGGGGACCTATCTTCAATGCTCTTACTGAGGGAAGGAGTTTGTTGCCCAAAATGTCACGATACATGGCCTCATTCATCCTCCTCACAATACGGTGCAGTCGTCCTGTCCCCTTTGCAGAAAAGCACCCCCAAAGCATGATGTTTCCACCCTCATGCTTCACAGTTGTGTGGTGTTCTTGGGATTGTACTCGTCCTTCCTCCAAACACGGCGAGTGAAGTTTATACCAAAAAGTTATATTTTAGTCTCATATGACCACATGACCTTCTCCCATACCTCCTCTGGATCATCTAGATCAGGGGTCACCAACCTTTTTGAAACTGAGAGCTACTTCTTGGGTACCGATTAATGTGAAGCTACCAGTTTGATACGCACAGTTTTCAGTTTGATCTGAAATAACAAAATTGCTCAATGTACCTTTTATTTTGTTATTATTAACAATTAATAATTTTCATCTATGTGAAGACACTGATCATAATAATGATTTCTCATAATAATTATACACAATGATTTAACAAAGTAGGAAACAGCTATTTTTAGAAAAGACCCACGGGCTACTCATATGGTCCTTGTGTGGTGACCCCTGATCTAGATGGTCTTTGGCAAACTTCAGATAGGCCTGGATGTGTGCTGCCTTGAGCAGGGGGACCTTGTGCACGCTGCAGGATTTTAATCCATGACGGTGTAGTGTGTTAATAATGGTAAACGTCGAGACTGTGGTCCCAGATCTCTTCAGGTCAAAGACTAACAGTTCTATAAGAGACAGAATTTTTGCTGATTGGTAGGTGATCAAATACTTATTTCATGCAATGAAATTCGAATTTAATTATTCAAAATACAATGTTTTTAAGGATATTCTTTTTATTCTGTCCTTCACAATAAAAATTACAGATGCCTTCGTTCTTTGTAAGTGGGAAAATTTGAAAAATCGGCAGGGTATCAAATACTTATTTGCCCCACTGTATCTCCTGCCTAAAAGGCATCCATCCTTATGGCCATCAGGACGATCAGATAAGGGCAGTCACTTACTGTCAAGCAGTTCCAGAGACTGCACGGGCTTATGACACCAGCATCCAATGTGATTCCACTTGGCCTCCTGCACATGAGACCCCTTCAGAGCCATTACATCTAGACTGTGCAACGGTTTCTTTTCTCAAGCCATCAGGCTTTTCGACACAGAACTGAACTGAAACTCATGCAGATATACACACACACACACACACACACACACACACACACACAACTGTGTGACTGATCTGTACAACCCGGACTCAAACACACAATCATACTCACTTCACACATCCATGTCTTCAGCACCACTCATATATAATCACTTCATTACTACAAACTGTTTACATGCTGTTTTTGCCCATGCTATTTGACACCTCTTTTGCACAATATTTTGTTTACATTTTTGTTTAATTACAATGTTCACTTTACTCTTATACACACCACAGTGTGCAATAAACAACAGGTTTACTGGTGGCGCTATTTTGTGTTTTTGTCTTACACTTTCTTGCGTTGTCTTGCACTGTCCTGTATTGTCTTGCACTGTCTTGTGTTGTCTTTGCAATGTTTGCCCATGGCCATGCCCAATGGTTGCACACAATGCGCTTTATGTGGTGAGGACACTTACTAGTCCTTAGCCCTGTGTTTTCTGTGATGTAGCTCTATGTTGTTTTATGTAGCATCACGGTTCAGGAGGAACATTGTTTATTTTCACTGTGTACTGTGTCTGCTATATATGGTTGAAATGACAATAAAAGCTTCTTGACTTGACTCTTCAGTGGTTGCTCAGGACCCAAGGGTTCTCACAGATGGGCAATCCCCTCCGTACTTTTAAGGTCACATGGTAAACTCTACGTGCCTTAGATATTTGGAGAGATCCGAGGTTCCTATCTTAGGGCCCCATGTTGGAAGTTCCCGGTCATCTTGTAATGCTTACGACAGATACATACCCCACTGGTTGGGGAGAGGTCATGAGTGGCCACCCATCTGCTGTGGCACATCAACTGCCTAGAGATGATGGCTGTGCTTCTAGCATTGAAACATTTCCTACTGGATCTTAGAGGTCACCGTGTGTTGATCCGTTCTGACAACACCTCGGTGGTCTCATACATCACCCACCAGGGGGGTCTGCGCTCATGCCTCCTGTACAGGCTGGCACACCAGATCCTCCTGTGGGGCCCAGGAGAAGCTGCACTCCTTGAGAGCAGCATATATCCCAGGCCGTCTAAACAAAGCAGCAGACACCCTGTCTAGATAGAGGTTGAGACCCGGGAAATGGTGGCTCCACCTTCAGGTGGTGAAGCAGATCTGGAAGAGATTCGGCAGGGCTCATTTAGACCTGTTTGCGGCAAAATCAGGCGGACAAGGAAAGAAGAAAGAGTCCTCAGAAGAGAGAAAATGCTCTTGTGGCTAAATAAGCATGATCATCCCAGTAGAGCAAATGGGAATTAACTTTCAAACAAGATGATCAAAAGGCACCTACAAAACAAATGTACTGCGTCAGCTACATATGGTTGAAATGACAATAAAAGCTTCTTGACTTGACTTGACATGTCCATCTGCCTCCACCTTTCTTCATCTTCTTTTCTTTTGCGATCTTCTTTTTTCACCTTCCAATTCAATCAGCTTTCTCTTTTTTTATCTCCCTGTCTATTCCTCTGTCTCATTCTTGTTATGCTGATGACAACTATAACTCTCTATAAGGTTTGCGATGGGTGCCAGTTCACACCTCAATCACCATGTATCTCACCTACAGTAAACAAGCTGACAAGACAAAAGGAAAAGTGCGGCGTCAAAACACTTTGCAAAGAGGCTATTTATAAATTCGCTCTGCTCATACACATGATCTCTGGATCAGACGCCGGTAACATTTTTTGTTTAAAGTTGCAGTGACTCCTTGTTCGTTCTCCTCCACGATGACACAGCAGCGACAACGTTTTTTTTAAAGGGGGGGTTCTGTGAAGCATAGATGCCTCTTAGGGTGCATACAAAAATCCAGAATATACACTACGCATCCAGTCAGGCTTCAGACCCACAGTGGCATGTGTTTCATTTCATTTGCCAGAAATGAAAAAATAAATAATGCGAGATTTATTTTTGCACCGTATGCTGTTTCTGAGCATCTAATTACAGTAAGAACGTTTTCTCAGTAGTCCCCAGACTGCGCACTTTTACTGTAAGCAGATGTCGCCCGCAATTGGATTTATAGAATTTGGATAGAAGAGGGACTGTAAATGTGTTCAACAGATCTTATTGGCGCTGTCACTGACGCTGTCGCTGCCCGATCAAGTAATTCTTTGTTTGGAAAAAAGAAGCATCTGGTTAGCAGATGTTGGACATGATTTCAGTGAAAAAATAAAAGCAAAGCCGAGACAATATAAAGGAAGAGAACCTAAAAAAAAAAAAAAAAAAAAAGCATTGCTTTGCAAAAGTGTTTAGACCCCTGACCAATCTTTCATACAGTAAAACCCCGTTGTACGGGCATAATTCATTCATGAAAATTGCTCGTGGGTCCATTGTCCATTTTCCCATAAAAATAAATGTAAAAGCAATTTAATCCGTTCCGAGACCTCATTCGATCGCTTATTTCTGCACTTCAAAAGTATTTGTAGCCTATTTTAACAAACAAATACACCGCAAATTACCATAATGCAAACATAATTTAACACTTACCCATGTGGTAAGGTAAACCTTCTTGGTTTCAATGGTAATTCTATTTACTTTCATTTTCACAGCACCATCACTGATTTATTTGGGAGACATTTCTAGTGAAATAAAAATATAACAAAAAAAAAGTTATGTTTTTGCTGCACTTAACAATGAGAGCGATCATTAAGCAAATGATGCGACCCTCCGCCGAAAAAGGGGAACCGGCAGCGTCGGTTTGCTCGTGCCTTCGAAATTTTCTCGCAAAATAGGGTCAAATTTTGCAAGCAACTAATAGTACGAGCAAACGGAGATACGAGCGGTATCTCCGTTTGCTCGTGCTATCAGTTGCTCATACAATAGGGTTTTACTGTATTACTGAATTGCATTAAACTCAAACTCCAAATCTGCTGAATAAAAAAGGTTCAAAACACATTTGAGAATTTCGACATTAAATGACTGAAAGAAAGTTCTATTTTTTACTCTAATAGAACAACTTCGATAAGACAAAGAACATGAGAGTAAACAGACTGCCTCACCTCTACAGTCAAACATGTAGGGGGAAGCTTTGGGGTTGTTTTGGAGCAGACAATGTTGGAGACTTATTCCGAGCGAAAGGAACCAACATGGCAACCGTTCCATAATTTAATGCCAGGCAATTCCATCTGGACTGCAGCTGCATGGAATGACCTCCTCAGTCACCACACCTAAATCCTATTGAACTGCTCTGTGGTTAACTGGATCTCAAAAAATAAATCTCCAACTAGTGAAGAACTTTGGCAAGTTTTACAAAAGTCAAAGCAAAGTATTTTAGCTGAATATTTGGGGGAACAAACTGTCCAGGTGCCAAAAGTGTGTGTAAGGCTGTTACTCATGCAAAAGGAGGATTTTTCAATGAAATATGACCATTGATATATTTGTTTGGTCAAATTTAATCTTCATAGCATTACCATGACATAATTTGTTGAATAGGAACAAAAGAAACATGCATGTGTCTCTCAAAAACCATTAAGAATTCTTCTTCTTCTTTTGGCTGCTCCCATTAGGGGTTGCCACAGCGGATTATTTGTCTCCATACTACTCTGTCCTCTACATCTGCCTCTTTCAAACCAACTACCTGCATCTCTTACTTCACCACATTCCTGAACCTCCTCCTTGGTATTCCTCTTTTCCTCCTTCCTGGCAGCTCCATCCTCAGCATTCTCCTACACAAATACCCCATGTCCAAACCATCTCAATCGGGCCTCTCTCACTTTGTCCTCAAAACGTCCTACATGCGCTGTCCCTCTAATAAACTTGTTTTTAATCCTGTCTGTCCTTGTCACTTTCAATTAATATCTCAGCATCTTCAGCTCTGGTACCTCCAGCTCAACCTTCTGTCTTTTAGTCATTGCCACTGTTTTTAAACCATACAACATCGCAGGTCTCACCACAGTCCTATAAACTTTCCCTTTCATTCTTACAGATACTCTTCTATCACAAATCACTCCTGGCACTTTTCTCAAACCCCCCCACCCTGCCTGCACTCTTTTCTTCACTTGACCCCAGGTACCTGAACTCCTCCACCTTCTTCACCTCTTCTCCCTGTGACTGCACCACTCCACTGCCCTCCCTTTCATTCACACACATGTACTCTGTCTTACTCCTACTGACTTTCATTCCCCTTCTCTCCAGCACATACCCCCACCTCTCCAGGCTCTTCTCAACCTGCTTTCTACTCTCACCACAAATAACCATATCACCTGCAAACATCAAAGTCCATGGAGACTCCTGTCTGACCTTGTCCGTCAACCTGTCCATTACCACTGCGAACAGGAAAGGGCTCAGAGCTGATCTTTGATGCAGCCCACCCTCCACTTTGAACCAGTCTGCCATGCCTACTGCACACTTCACTTTAACTTCACATTCCCCCCCAAAAAACAAGATGTCAAAAAGAAATATTAAATAAAATGAAATTTCCATGCAGCATTTGCAATTCAGTAATATGAGATCATTAGTAAGGGGTATTAATACTTTTGCAAGGCAATGTACAGTACATCAAATATACAGTATGATTTAATTCTTACAAGAAAAATTCCATATTTCATATGTGTTCTTGTCATGAAGCCTGACATTCTGATTTTGTGTTTCTCTTTGCTTTTTTATATTAATAGGCTTGTTTTAATGTGTTATTATAAATGCACCTGCTTGTAAAAGCCCCCAGAGTTTGGTAGATGAAATATTTAATTAAAAATCATCATTCATTATTGGGACCAATCAGCCATAAAAAATTATAGAATCAGCCATTGATCGTCCACTAAAATCATTCCATTGTCCAAAATTAGAAATTAAATGGTACAACTGTGACTCTACCTAGACAAAACCATCTTCTAAACCCAATGACCAAGTAAAAAAGACAATTGATCATCCAAGAGGTCAACATATCCATAGCTCCGAAGGGTTAAGCTGTAGATAAATAGATAAAGGAATGAAGAGAACACAAAAAATCATTGTAAATACGATTTGATGAGACCTTGGATTTATGCCATCCTCGCAGTAAAGCATGGTGGTGGTAGCAACTTTATAAGGATGCTAGAAATTGGCAATCCTAAAAAAATGTTCAGAAGGAGCACTGGATCAAATGGTCACCAACAAACAAGGTAACAACCCTAAGCATACTACAATGGCAAAATACTGAATGTGTAAGAATGGACAAGTCAAATTCTATGACATGGTAACAAAAGACAATATATATATGTATAATGTTCTTATGTATTTCACGATTTGGCAATGTGAGATTGTCTAGCAGTAACTGAGTACAATAAAGATTTGAAAAAATAAAACAGGAAGTGACCTAGAATCAGTAAGCAAGAATTCAGGGCATGGAGACCTCTGCTGGCAGGGAGGTGTAATGTAGAAACATTTCTACATCCGAAAAGGAGGCTCTTGACCCAAGTAGGTCAAGATGCTTGATGAAAAATAATTGATAAAGTTTCAATATTGAAATCTCGCCCCAATTTACTGTACAATATTGTGTGTGTTATTGATTCACACCCATACCGGTCACATTGAGTGCTGCGTAAGATGCTCTGAATTTGCGAACACTAATTACACTTTACTTTACCGCAAGACTTATATTTTCCACAAATCTCCCAGTCAGCAGATTGGGAAAAGAAACAGAGTGATGAGAGAAGACATGAGAAGTCCAGTATGAGCCTGAGAGCTGCTGCTGCCCATTAATGATTCACAACTCTTCCTCCTGTGCTAAAATATTGATGGCTCTATTCTGATCAGTCACACTGACACTTATTTGTCCACCTGGTACATGCAACACTAAAATCCCTAGATACCAAACATTAGTCTCAACCAACTCTGTTATCTCTGTGCATCTTACTTGTTCTCCTTGTTTTTGTCTTTTTCTATGACTTCTCTGTTGTCTCAGGATTGTTTTAATGCTCCAGAAGGCTCCATAAAGGTCACGTTCTACATGAGTGTTTGCTTTTTGGGACGCGATGAGACCTTACTGAAGGTCTTCTTAGTTTAGAAAGCAGAACAGAATCATCAGGTGAAAAGAAATGAGCGCAAATAAAGTGAAATTACATACCAGGAGAAGGTAATGTAGTTATAATAAAGCATACAAAAAATGCATGATATTTCATATACAATGGGGGTGTAAAACAGATAATCGATTTTCACATTTTGGCAAGAAAAAAGGAAAAATGGATTGGGACACCTGACTTGGAGGACACAGTTGTATAGAATCAGAATCAGAATACTTTATTGATGCCACAAGAAAATTGTTGCTCACAGTATAATTTAAGTTATCTAAAATATAAGAAATTGTTAATAAAACATAAATACCGTGTTTTCTGGACTATAAGCCGCTACGTTTTTTTTTTTTTTTTTAAACGCAAACCGATGACAAAAGATACATTCCAGAGAGAAATAGTTGTGAAATGAAGGAGGAAGACAGTGAACAATGACTTTCTTGGTCGGCTACTGTTTAGATACAAGCCGTTGTAACGCGTTGAGTCTGGGTAAAGAAAGAGCTCGCTAACTCCAGTTGCAACAGAAATCATTTAAGCACAGACAGGTTTCCAAAACTCATGCTTTTTTATTTCTCTTGGAAACAGCGTTAAGGGTAAGTCTAAAAGAAACTTAGAAATGAGCATCAGAAAATAATAAGGACATATTCCTCGGTCTTGCACACATGCAGTAATACCGGAAAAAAAAGCAGTGGCATGCTATTTCCAAAATACCACTCTGCTCCTAAAGGAAGTGCAACATATTTCACACGTGTAACATGTCTTTCGTTAAGGCTTGTGTAAAGTTCATTAGTTTCAGTGTAGACACCTGCGGCTTATAGACAGGTGTGGCTTATTTATGTTCAAAATAAAAATATTTGTAAAATTCAGTGGGTGCGGCTTATATATGCGCTTTATAGTCCGAAAATACGGTAATATACAATTGTGTGCCTTCAACTTGATGGTAACAGTTTGAGGAAGAACCACGTATGGCTGGAAATGTCAGGTGTCACAATACTTTGGCCCACACAGTGTGACATCATCCTTTTGTGTAAGTAACTAATCAAATGCTTCAATCCATCTCCAGTAAAAGTGAACATATTCCATTTTACATTTCTACTTGATCTATGAACATAGATATTATATTGGTTTTTATAGTTACAGACACACAATCCGAGAACCCTTTACACACACATTCTCACCAGCACTGTAGGATTGCGCTCATGCTCGCTCTCATTTATGTTTTCATTTCAGTGTAGCGAGTCCCGGCATGTTATTTTATTTTTTTTCTAAAATGTAGCGGAGTAAAAATTTAAACGCAAACCGATGACAAAAGATAAATTCCAGACAGAAATAGTTGTGAAATGAAGGAGGAGGACAGTGAACAATGACTTCCTTGGTCGGCTACTGTTTAGATACAAGCCGTTGTAACGCGTTGAGTCTGGGTAAAGGAAGAGCTCGCTAACTCCAGTTGCAACAGAAATCATTTAAGCACAGACAGGTTTCCAAAACTCATGCTTTTTTATTTCTCTTGGAAACAGCGTTAAGGGTTAGTCTAAAAGAAACTTAGAAATGAGCATCAGAAAATAATAAGGACATATTCCTCGGTCTTGCACACATGCAGTAATACCGGAAAAAAAGTGGCATGCTATTTCCAAAATACCACTCTGCTCCTAAAGGAAGTGCAACATATTTCACACGTGTAACATGTCTTTCGTTAAGCCTGTGTAAAGTTCATTAGTGTAGACAATATTTAAAAATATTTGTACAATTCAGTGGGTGCGGCTTATATTTGGGTGCGCTTTATAGTCCGGAAATTACGGTAAGTTATAAATAAAGTATAGATGCTCTACAATCAATGAATGTCCAATAGTATTAACATTTATTGTACAAAAAATGTGTACCAGCAGTGAAACAAATGGCAGGAAAAATCTGTAACTATACTGCATCTATGAGTTAGTATAAAAAGGTTTATAATGGTAATAACTGGTGTTATTCTGACCACGTCTGCGATTTCATCATGCAAGTTAGAACAAAGAGCAAACGTGAAATCCAGCGTGAAACTGGGCAAATCTGCCACAGAGACGGTGCTGCAATGAGTCGTTTGAGATGTTTCAAGAGCAATAGAATATCGCTGGAAGACGACACGCGAGCAGGAAAACCTTTAACAAGCCAAACCCCCTAAAAATGTCGAAACCATCCAGCAACTTGTGCATGATGATCGCCGGAGAACACTCCGCATGATCTCACTTCTGAACCCTCCCTACTCACCCTCTTCAGGCTCAATATCATAGGTCGGCGTTTTGACACCTTTGCCGAGATCCAGCATTAATCGCAGAAGGTCCTTGATACACTTTGAAAAACTTCCAGGACACGTAACAGAAGTGGCAGGAACGCCGGAGCAAGGGGAATGGGGGGATAGTGTGTGAACGTAGATAAACCAGCTTGTAAAAACTCCTGTTTAACATCCTCAGCATCCTCTGGCAGCTTTTGAAGAACCTCAGCATCCTCAGAAACTATCATTTCTTTATAGGATATATTTTTTTAACATTTCCCTTCACATGAACTGAGGCCCAAACCTGTTTCAACATGACTATGTCCATGTGTACAAAGTGAGCAAACAGGGTTTACATCATTTGCAATAGGAGCTCTCGAGTTTCCTGCTACAGATGTTTGTCCCTGACCCTATTGAATACATTTTGCATGATGTAGAGTGCTGACTGCACCCAGGTTTGGAAAAAAGTCTGACCTTAGGAAGCATTGTGCTGGTCTGTTTTAAATGTTTGTAAAGCTAAATCACCTCAAGTTGGTTTGTGGGCCACTTTTAAATAGCCAATAAGCTTTTTTTTTGTTTAGTTTTAAATGTCACTTGAGCTTATTTGGGGGTCTTTAATAAATGGCAATTATGCTGTTTTTTTGCGGTCAGCTGGAAATTGCATCAGGCTGGTATTTGGGTGAGTATTTTAATGGATATTCAGCTGGATTTTGGGCCATGTTTAAATAGCTTTAAGTTATTTGGTTTAAATGGCAATCAGGCTTATCTTACAAGTTCAAATAACATGGCTATTAAAAATATGGATCAACCTTTGAATCGATCAGATATTCTTTATTGCTCTATTGCAGAGGAGCCTGTTATGCATGCATGCCTTAATCCCCAGATAGCCTTAACCTGACTAACTTCCCACTGATTCTATTTATTTATCATTTTCACAAATCCTTTGTTCTTTATTCTTGGGATTTTGTTAATGCTTCGTAACGCTCCACAAACGTTTGTACCTACATAAATAAATACTGTGGTGGCGTTTAATGAGAATCCTCGGACTGCTATAGCATCCTACAAAGGGTGGTTTTAGTTTAGAAAATCAAACAGCACTGACATATAACGTGCTTTATTCTTCTAATGATAACGAATTACACACTTCACATTCACATCTCAAGTGGTTTAGGTCATATTTCAGTAGATTCCTCAGATCAAGCCTTCAACGGCATTATTCGAGAGCGATTTGCACTTATCTCATTTATACACCTGGTAGTTGAGGGTTAAGGGCCTTGCTGAAGGGCCCAGCATCTTGGTCATACTAGGATCTTAACTCATGAATGTACAGAATGTTTTTGGATGCGTTTTTTTTTCCCTTCACTTGAACTAGGAGGCCCAAACCTGTTCCAGCATGACAAAGCCAGCTCCATGAAGATATGGTTTATTTGGGTTGGAGTGGAAGATCTTGACTGGCCTGATATAAAGCTCTGACCTCGTTCTTATTGAACACCTTTGGGAGGAATAAAAACAATGAGTGCACTCCGTGCTTTCTCACCGTTATTTCCCTTATGCAGTGTGTTCTTTCTTTGTTCTTTCAAATCAACTACCTACAGGATGTTTGTCTTTCCTTACCACATCCACAAACCTCCTTGTTGGTCCTCCTCTTTTCCTCCATCCTCAGCATTCTTCTACTGATATACTTAATGTCCCTCCTCCACACATGAACAGTCTCAATCGCTCATCTCTGATCTCCAAAATGTCTTAACTGCACTATCCTTCTAATAAACTCATTTCTAATCCTGTCCGTCTTTAACTCTGGCAACTAAGCTCCGCCTCCAGTCTTTTTGTCAATTATACTTTCTAAAAAAAAAAATTCAGCATAGCAGGTCTCACCACTGTCTTAAAAACTTTCCCTTTCACCTTTGATACCCTTCTGAAACAACCCTTATCCAGAGTGACTTAAATTATTGGGGGATAAGGGGCTTAACTTTCTTAACAGTGGCTGCTTATTGGTGCTGGGATTTGAGCCCACCACCAATTGATAAATCATCCAACACCATTAAGCTCCCATGAGCTCCCATCAATGCATTCAAACAGCATAGTTCGTTCCAACAGTTGTATCGTATTGTATTGTATTGTAGCCCTCGTAAAACCGCAAGTGTCAGAAACGAGATGGCAAATAAATCATTGGGGGCAGGGACGGAAATCCGCACCGCCCTTTTGAAATGAAATTGGCTTTGGACGGCAGTTGATACATTATCATTACGCTCAGGTTCTCTAGTCTCTCAGCAGACAGCTTGACAAGTTGACCAATTGCCGTTATTGACCCGCGGAGCTTGTCTTTAGTTGCACTTAAATGCCGAACCCACCGACGCATCTATCAAGAGTGCATTAGCGAAGTGTGTCGGAAACCGGAAAGTGTAGGATAAGCATAAAAGCGTATTTTTGCGCATGTATAATTCAACATTTTTGGGCCGATCTGCTGAGCTTTCGAGTTCTCTCGTGTGGGAATTAAAAACTTTGTTGCCTCTCCTTCTTTTCCGTCCAGACCCTCCATGAGATTTTCAATAACGTGCCGGGCCATTACCGTAATTCAAGAAACACAAGCCCTCTTGGCCAGTACCCAGGAGACCTTCGATTCCAGAATTAAGAATTAAAAGTGCCATATTTAGTAGCAGAGCATCACTTTAGTCAAATCTGACAAGGTCAAAGCCTACATTTAGTGTGTGTGGAATTGCTGTGAGCATCTTCCGTTAAAACAATTCGTTCTTATTTAGAAGCATTTCTCTTTAGGATACTGGAAAAAAAAAACGAACAAAGCTGTCAGGTCAAGACGTTAAGATAATTAGTCTTACATCTTTATTATTGTTTTTCACGCTGGAGTTCAACATGGTGCAGAGAAACAGAGACTCAATTAATTAGCTCAATCAGGTGGCTTATGTTGTTTGAAAAGAAAAAAAAAGACAAAGCGTGACTGTATTTTAATTCCGACACCGACGTCCGTTTCTGGTGAGTACGCATCATGTTGGCGTGACAGTAAATTATGTACATTCGTAATCAGGAGCTGCTCATGCATAAACGATGGTGTCGTGTTTACTAGGTTTCCAAAGTGCTCCCGCGAATGAACTTTTCATGGCCGTGACGACAAGTGCATCAAAACAACATGTGTCGAACCGCGATTACTGCCTGCATCCTTCTTGTTCCACGAGCTTATCTGCTAATGCGGGGTGTTCCGTTCCACAAGAAAAAGGCCTGCAAGGGTGCATTAACAATACTCAACAATCTCATTTTATTCCATTTTTCTCTATAAATGCGGCAATGAATTAATATCCATCCTGCATATATCATTTATAATGCAGAATTTTTTGTGCCACCCCTTTTTAGAAAAGGCGATCCAGAGGTTTTCTTCTAGCATTCTACTCATTGTGCTTTTTTTCCCCTCGTCTTCTTTTCTGTTTTTTTTTAAATCCATGGGTCAGAGGTTGAAACGTTTTACATACATTAGCTTATGGAGAAATATAATAAAGCTGGAGGCTTTTCAACTCTGAAGAACACATGCATAATCTATTATTTATGTACATTCAATATGTGAGCTGTTGTTCTGATTAAATTGTAATGGAATAGCATGGAAGAAATACGTTCTATGGACAGTGTCGCAGAGTACACCCCTCACATTTTAGCAACCATTTTTAGTATATCTTCTCAAGGGACAATACCGAAGAACTTGGATATACATGTAAGGTACAGTGGTCATACAGAGGTTTTAAAAGGCGGGTTTTACTCGGAAGAAGCCTTGCAAGGGTCCATTTAAGGACTTGAGCACTCGTGCTGTGAGTCTGGTGCAGAAACTGGATTGCTGCAGCATCGCTTTGGAGGTCGCAGAAGCGGAAGGTTTTCTGTGACATTAAAATGGGTGATAGAATGTTTTTGGGTCAGTGTTGAATGCACATTGGGATTGTTTTTTATTCAGTTTTAAATTGGACATTTGGCTTTTGTGTTTAAAATGGGTGGTATTTAAATGTTTTGGTGGGCAGTTTTGGATCGCTACTGTTGGGATGTGCACCAGGTTTTGTCATGCTGCATTACTGTATAATCCTGGAGATATTCAGTGTATTTCATGGATTTTATAAACATGAATACTGAAGTACAGACAGGCTTCAAATTGGTAAACAGGCAAACGCTCATGGGATTTAACAAACATGATGGCATTGGACAGGCTAGAATTGAAATTTTTGTTAATGATACAACATGATGCGAGATTGTGTGGTTCTTTGAAGCATAGCAAGAGGTCTGAAGGATGAAATCTGCTTGGAAGTAGGCTTATTTTATATATATATATACATACATTCACATATATTAAATTTTTATACAGGAAGCCATGTCTTCTCCAAAAGCAACCTGTTCCTAAATGTACAAGAATAATACAGAGAATTCAACATGTGAGACAGACTGGATCTTACAAGGTTTTGTCTTGTTGGACAAAAGTTTGACGCGTCAAGTACAGCATAAAATGTAAAAAAAAAAAACAACAAAAAAAGAACCTATAGCTGCTATTTTATTTAGTAATTATGTATTTATTTCTTTAAAGCTGTGTTTGGAATAATGTCTCCTTTTAAAACTGAATAATTCATGTTCACTTGTACCTGTGGTGGCTCTGACATTTAGAAAGTAATATATATATATATAAAATTCAGTTGAAATAAAAATAAATAACATTGGGGAACACTTGCGCATTTCATTTGTCAGCAGCTTTCTGCCAGCCGTCTCTGCTTGTTTTTGCAGTTTTCGAGGTGTTCCCTGGCATTTTAATAACGTTTTCAAATTCATCATAGCCTTCGAGCAATAACTCTTGCTCTGCAGTAGTGCAAACTGCACAGTCTTTGACCATTGAACCTCTGAAAAAGACAATCGCTAGCTGTCAATCATGGTTTCTAGCAGTGTCAGACCGTCAGGGCTAGCAAGGCTTCTCTGCTGGCCTAAACACTATTAAAATCAATAAGGTTCATTTTATTTTTTCATGAATATGTATTGAATTATTCCCAATAGTCTATTCTTTACTTTTAAAAGCATCTCTCTCAGTTGCTGTGCTTCCAGTAATGTATGATAAGGTTAGATTTTTATCCAGTCAGATTTCAACAATCATGTGTTGCCAGAGTGACAAAATCTGCCTTGTGGTCTTCATAATAAACAATGCAATCGCCTGTAGACTCAAATACATGAGAAAAAATCTGTTGCTTTAACTAATCAGATTTCGAGTTGGCAACGCCGGGGTCATCTATCAGGCGCAAAACATCATCAGCATTTTTCAGTTTGATTCGAAGGTGAAAGAGCGCACTAGTCAGAGCTCGCAAAACACATCCCTAGCAAATTGCGCAAGCTCATCATATATTCATGTGGATTTAATAATTGTCTTTTCATTCCTCAAAGGATGACGGAAGAAAAAAAAAATATTTTGTAGCTGTTACATTTGATCGCTGAAAACAGACTTTCGAATAAAAGCTGGACAACGTTAACAGTTGTTAAGCTTTTCCAAAAAAAGCTATTAAACTTTTGCATTTTTGTTCCGGTAAAATTTGCACGAAAAATTTGCCTTCATTTCAAAGCTCCAGAAAAAAGATGAACACAGAACACATTAGCACAGAAAACTCATTGATGGGGTTAATACTGATGCTTCTGCAAGAGATGATGTATGCAGGTGGTGCAGCTGTGGCTCCAGTCAAAGGAGACTTGTTAAACTGTGTTCATTGGGTTTCTTGCTTAAGTAATAGCATTCATTCTTGCTGTATAAGATTCCTTACTGTGATACAGCACTCTTTTATACTGCATTTCTCTATGTGTGTATCATTCGATCTAGGGTGTATTTAGAGGATTTACAGAGAACGGGCCGCAGGAATCAAAGCCTGGTAAATGGTATACACAAAAGCAACTTTATGTATGCTTTATATGGAAGCTTTATATGAACCCAAATTAAACTGTTGCTGTTGGAAACAGGTGATCAGTACGAGGGCGATAAAAAACGTTCAAGTGTGTGTTAGGATTTTGAGTCCTGTGGTGTGATGGGAAATGAGAAGATTCCTGACAATGTAGAATGAATGCAATTAGTGCATGGAAAAACTGTTGTCTAGTTAAATATTGTTAAGTATTTTAATACATTTTTCTCAGAAGGCATGATAATGATAACAAATTCCCCTTTTATTGCCTCTGGTCAGTTTGTTTTTGCTTATGATAGCATGTGCCCTTGTTTCAGGTCTAGTGCTGTCCATATTTGGTTGCATCCTTGGCCTGTTCTTTGCTTCAGGATTCAGGATTTGCTTCAGTTCTTATATCAGATTGCATACAAGCATTTCTACCGTTTTATTTCTTATGATTATACATTAATCCTACACATATAGACATGTCTAGGATATGCCTTCTGGATATGACGTGAAGATTTGAACCAGAGGAGATCAAACAGAAAGCATCAAGAAAAAACAAGATTTGTTAAAGGATGATGTATATTCATACTGTATATATTTGTTCCTTCAAAAAAATTGTCTGTAGGGCAAATGTCTGATTTTGTCTGTCTGGTTTAACTGAAAAGCACTGATGTGCACTTTACTGTAACAGTACGCATCCTATATAGCCGGAAGACAAAAAAGCAAACGTGTTTCCTCGGCTTCCTGGCGCCCTGTAATCATATTCGGTGTGAGAGAAATGGATTTTCGCCTCGGCATCGAGAGAAAGACACTGCAACATCTGTTCAATTACGTTCGGCAGCTTCTCGCTCTCTCTTGGATCGCCGTCCTTTTTGTTGCGCGCTACCAGGGTGAAACATAAAAGGCAGGGGTTACTACAAACACTGACTCAACAGCTTTAATTAAATTGGAACATTTGCATGGATATACAGTACACTACAGTGTGTGCATTTGTGTGTATGTTTGCATCCGTGAGAAAAAATATGTATAGGGGGAGGGATTGTGTGTGACTTTTACGCATTTGTAAATTGTAAATAATAGACATTTTAGAGAGAATAACATCATTAAAACTGTCTTCGATTTAATCCAGAACACAGAGGCAGGATTTGTTTTTCTAAGTTCTCCCACACCAACCTAGTGCTTTGCTTCCATCACTAACCTTCTGTAGTCCAAAAAACTGAGCCCTGTATCATTAGACCAATGAAATTGCTGAACGAGGTCAGGTGAACCAATGAAACTCTTTATATTATATCGGGCATGAAACCGGGCATGAAAACACACTTCACCTGTGTTCTGAGCTCCACGGCATCGGGAGAAAAGCTTCATCGATGGTGATTTTTAAACGCACGGCGATGCCAAAAGATAAACTCTCGAGAGAAATAGTTGTGAAAGGAAGGAGAAAGACGGTGACTTTCTTGGTCGGCTACTGTTTAGATACAAGCAGTGTAACAGACACTGTCTTTCGTTAAAGGCCCATTGGCAGGTGCGCTTATTTATGTTCAAAATAAAAATCTTTGTCAAATTCAGTGGGTGCGGCTTATATTTGGGTGCGTTTAATAGTCCGGAACTTACGGTAAGTTTGAGAATCGATCATAGCTCCAAATGGTGCAGTGGATTATTGTTGTGATTTCTTTGCTCCACTGTATTGGTTTGCTATTGCTGTGTGTGTGTGTGTGTGTGTGTGTGTGTGTGTGTGTGTGTGTGTGTGTGTGTGTATATATATATATATATATATATATATACACTGGGGTGTTTGGTAAAGAACAGAGACATTCCTGATCACCTGATCATCATCATCTTCTCTCTGCTTGTGATCTATATGGTGGTTCTTCAGCCTGGATACATTCATTAGGTAACAAAATGTGAAATTCTTTTGTATTCATATATTAACATGATGTGAGGTTCAGTCACCAGTGTGACACTCAAACAGGTAGTAATAATGGCTACTTTTTACTTAAGTACATGCCCAAACTTTAACTTGTGTAAAAAAGTGCAGAACTTCTTTTAAAACATGAGTATCTCTACTTCTACTTAGTTGAAGGCTGTGTGGACTTTTTCCATCTCTGATGTACATATATATATATATATATATATATATATATATATATATATATATATATATATATATAGTGTGGGGGGGTGGCGGGCG
>MU589826.1:3113966-3144143 GCA_024362625.1 Silurus asotus
TTTCTTTCTTTCTTTCTTTCCTTCTTTCTTTCTTTCTTTCTTTCTTTCTTTCTTTCTTTCTTTCTTTCTTTCTTTCCTTCTTTTCTTCTTTCTTTCTTTCTTTCTTTCTTTCTTTCTTTCTTTCTTTCTTTCTTTCTTTCTTTTCTTCCTTCCTTCCTTCTTTCTTTCTTTCTTTCTTTCTTTCTTTCCTTCCTTCTTTCTTTTTTTCTTTCTTTCTTCCTTTCTTTCTTTCTTTCTTTCTTTCTTTCTTTCTTTCTTTCTTTCTTTCTTTCTTTCTTTCTTCACTGCTTATCTTTGTATGTTTGGTCGTTTGTTTTTTTGTTTGTTTGTTTGTTGTTTGTCTTTCTGTCTTTCTTTCTTTCTTTACTGCTTATCTTTGTACTTTTGTTTCTTTCTTTCTTTCTTTCTTTCTTTCTTTCTTTCTTTCTCCACTCATTATCTTTGTTTGTTTGTTTCTTATAACACATATAAAGTGTCCTTGCAGTAACTACTTTCCATATTTTTATATTATTTGACTGATGAGGTCACTTCAAATGATCAACCCTTTTACCAAATAAACAAACAAACGAAAAGAGTCTACAAACAAAAAATATACTAATTATGAGTTTAATAAAATATGAATTATAAGTATAGAATTCTCTATTAATAATATCACCCTTGATAAAACAATCAGAATGCTTGTGTGTGTGTGTGTGTGTGTGTGTGTGTGTGTGTGTGTGTGTGTGTGTGTGTGTGTGTGTGTGTGTGTTTTAAATATGAATATCTGTGCCACAGTACACTGTGACCTCATTTATTTCACGATAACAGTTCAGACTCTTCTCTTATAAAGCCTGATGAGGTTGAAGTATAGATGGTAAGGGATCTGAGCTCGTTCCTCTATACAACGTTTGAAAAGTCTGTAACGTCCTCTCGGCGTGAGCGTGGATCTTAATTAGCCGTATTTATGTATCACCGTAGAGATGCAATAGAGAAAAAACAGCTTATTGTTCAGGAATGGGCTGGAGTTCAGTCTCTTGAGTACACCATTCGAGCAGAAAACTACAAATCCTTTAAGTGCTCATGAATTGCTCTATAATTTTCACCACAGGTTGAAACAGATGTTCTCTACTGCTCAGTAGTGAGAGTACACACACACACACACACACACTCACACAATCACACACTTAAACCGAATAAGAGAATAAAGGCACTAATTAGCAGCCCGCTGGTTTGTGACACTCGATAACTACATGAATTGAGCATCAAGGTCATTGCCAGTGCAGGATCTCATTCAGCCTCCACCCTCTCGCAGCAGGACATCTGGGATTAGGAATGAATATACAATGGAAGCGAAGGAACACAACCAATGCTGGAAGAATTAACATCCACCCAGCCACAAAAAAATGCTAATAAAATGCAATTGGTTAACAGTTGGTTAATTGTAGGGACAATTTTCTAGTGCTATGAAGAACCATTTCTGTTGCCTCAAAGAACCCTTCTCAAACCCTAATTTCTTTATTTTTCTAATGACTAATACACTATATGGAATTCCCGACTTTCCTAGCCATATTATATACGACATCTTTCGATGTAGTAGCATGAAATTCGGAGGAACTTGGAGAACCAGACCTGTTCCCTGTGCACAAAGCCATCCCCATGAAGATATGCTTTGCATGGGAAGGAGTGGAAGATCTCACATGGCCTTCTTTAGGACTGTGTCTACTGTCCTACAATCTGTTTGAACATGATTATCTATATATAGGTGAAGTGGTATCAAATGTTTCAAGACTACCTGTTTAAAAGAAAGCACTTTGTCTATGTTTACACACGATCACCTTCAAAATAGTCCCCTTGAGCAGCAATACAGCGCTTCCAGCATTTCTGCCACTTCGGGAATGTGTCCTGGAAGTGTTCGTTTCGAAGCGTGTCAAACACCTTCTGCGATTCACACTGGATCTCTGCAATGGTGTTAAAACGGCGACCTTTGAGTTTGATCTTCATATTCTGGACAGTGAAGTCTGCAGGAACCAAATTTAGAGAGTAGGGTGGGTGCGGAAGTAAGGCCATGTTGCGCACATAATCAGAATAGCAGATGTGGTAACACAGGGCGATATCTTTTGGCACTGACTTGTGAAGGTCGGTGCTCTCTGTGACTGTGCGTGCAGACTTGTGCTACCATCTGTTGGTGTATTAAAAAAATAGAATAGAAAGATTTTCATACTACCTTGTGTACATATATATACATGTATATAAAGCACTATAGATTTATAGCATTTGGCACACACTTTTATCCAGAGGAACTCATTTATACAACTGTGTAGCTAAGAGCCATGCTCAGGCGCCTAACAGTGGGGGCTTGGTGGTCCTTGAATATGAACTCACAACCTTCTGAGCAGAAGCCCAAAGACCAATATTGTAGAATTGTTTTTTTGCACAATTGCTTTGAGGCCAGTGTGCTGGAATGGAGTGATCGGCGAGAAGGTTCTAGAGCTCAGCCATCAAACTAAAATTCTCTAGAACATGAAATTATAGCATGCAGACTTCAGTTGTTATGTTTAATTTAAGTTAATTTGGTTTTTAGAGAGAGAGGGAGAGCGCGAGAGAGAGAGAGAGAGCGCGAGAGAGAGAGAGAGAGAGAGAGAGAGAGAGAGAGAGAGAGAGAGAGAGAGAGAGAGAGAGAGAGAGAGAGTCTGCTTTGACAAGCTGAATGTCATCATCCATGCATGCTAGAATAATGGGGCCACACATTACACACACAGCCATTCAAGCAAACCACTTAAAGTAGACTGTATCCCATGTGTCTCAATGACTGTTGGAGAAATGCGTTCCGTTTTTTGTTTTTTTTCCTCTCTGGAAACGAGTGAATTTTCATGGCTGCACAGCAGAGAATGAAAATGCTGCTATTCTTGCTGTTTCGGCCAACGTACCCACAGTAGCTCAGATGAACCTGTCAGTGTTAATCAAAAGCCTGCGCAGACACCGAGGGAAACTCTGTGAGCTCCAACAACAAAACAGACATACGGGTCACTGTGTAGGATCTGGAGCTGTAAACAGACTCAGAGGTAGGAGGTGTTATTTACGGTCCCACACGATCCGTTCCTCGACAGAAATATACGCATGCGATCGTATGTTTTTAGCTTGCGAAAATAAAATCAATAAAACATATGGGGGAGAAAAACGAGTCCGAAAAATAAACGGATCGTGTGTGAGAAAAAAAAAAAGTAGAAATAAAGAAATCATGGAGAAAAAAAATATTAAAGAAATGGAAAAAATGGAAAGATGGAAAAATCACATCTAAAATAAATAATTCTATTTACTATTTACACTAAATGGAACCGTGGCCACCTGACCATAAGATTCATGTATCTGCAATAAATGGACATTTGGTGCAACCCAGATGAGGAGGGGGTTCCCACATTAGTCTGCTTCTTCTTAAGGTTTCTTCCTTATGCCATCTCGAGGAGTTTTTCCTTGCCACAGTCACAACCGGCTTGCTCTTCAGGGACACACTTACACCTTTAAATAACATCTAATTCATTTTATTCACCATGTTATCTGTGTAAAGCTGTGGAACCAACATGGCAACCGTTCCATACGTCAAAACCATGCAATTCTGGACTAACTGGAACCAACTTAACCAAACAACACAAAAATTAGTTGAAGTGAACGTCCGAGCTTTTGTAAGCATTATTTAAAGAGCAAACTGGAGTAATAACTAACACGGAATGACCTGCCCAGTCTCTGCACCTAAATCCTATTGAACTGCTCTGGGATGAACTGGATCACAAGGTCAGAAGAAAATCTCCAACTAGTGAAGAACACCGTTGGCAAGTTTTGTAAGTGGCACGGGAAATTCTTTCAGCTTTGAAGAAACAATGCTTCCCGGATGCTGAGAGTGGGTAAAACGGGTATTCATGCTAAGATGGGTTTTTCAATGGAAATAAAGTTTGTACATTTATATATTTGTTTATGGCCTTGGTTCCAACATTCTATTTCATGGCGGTTTATTTACACGTGTGTTTGAAGAAAAGTTCCTACTGCTAGTGCTTATTATATTGTTGAACTCCATGAATGGGGTGATGACTAGGGGAACGAGTGACCTTACAGATTACTTATAAAGATTCAAATGGAATAAGTTGCTTTTTGAGGGGTTTATTTCAGTCGTGAGTATTGGAAAGTTTAACATGTGACGTAGGGCGAGTTGTTTCTGTGCTCAATCTACACACTAATTATTTTTGTATTTTATTTTTTGTATTTAGTATTATTTAGTATTTCTCAGTATTAGTATTAGTTAATAACTAACAACAGCTTTCCTGCTAATCTCATAATTGTAACCTAGTGTGATAACTGGTAATACAAGCTAGCTAAATGCTAACAGCTGTCTGTCTCAACACAAATTGCCTCAACAAAGTCTTCTTAGTAATTGCTGAGGTTTGACAACAAAATGTCTTCCTTATGACAGAAAAATGAAATGATGTGAGAAATATTAGCTTAGTTGTAAATTAATTCTAGTTTCTTGTTGTTTAAATGCCATAGAGAAATGTTATTGAATGCATTATAAAAGTATGTGAACATTATGAGACACAAGGCGTCATGCTGCGCTACTGCTGTGTGACTAGTCATACCCGAGCAGAGTAGCGTCTGGGGCATTTGTGGGATAGCAGGCATATTTGTCACAACCGACTGTTTCCTTTTAGTCAACATGTCTATAGCATCTGTGCTGATGAGAGCGCCGTATTGTGCAAAAAGAAAAAAGGCAGCGAGAGAAAGATCTATACAGTACATCCTCAAGGTTACCTTTTTCCCATTTCCACTAGCATCTTTTCACACCACGCTATAATAATGCTTTGGTCTCTGCTTTGAATTGTGTTACAAAAGCTATAGAGTTAAGGGCCTTTTCAGGGGCCCAGGTTAACGTGGCTAGGATTTGAACTCACAATCTTCAGGGCTAAAGTCTAATCCATTAACCACTAAGCTAACACCTCCCTGTTGTGAGCTTAAATCCCAGCACCACTAGGTGGCCAATTCTGGGTCGTTGTGTGTCTGCCACAGACAGTATGATAAAGCAGGAAGCTATGGGACATGTTTAAATGCACAGGACAATTCAATGTAAATGTGTTTCCTGCTTGTGCTCAATCATTAAGTTGTGTTAAGCTTGAGGCCTCTTCTTTCCACTTGCATCGGATACTTGCATCGTATGTCTCTGTCCTCGCTGTCTCCCTCTGTCCCAAACCCACGTCGCTGTCAGCCGTGATAAATGAAGGCAGCAGGCCGATTAACAGGAACGAGGCTGAAAAACAGACACTAGGCCTTGTTTAAAGGAAATCCAGAGGGAAAACAACTCCGGATGCGGCGGCCGATTCAAGCCACTGGAAAAGCACTTTTAAATAAACCAAACCTTCATACGAGAACTGTAATTGAGCATCAGTATTTACAAGCGCTTCGCATTGATCTCCGACGAGAACCTGATCGCTTTGATGGCTTCCATAAAAGCATCTTACATTCAGAGTGGACTTAAAGGAGAATGAATGAGGCCACTGAGGCCAGAGTGATATAACTTCTGCAAACCTGTTTTTAAAGCGAATAAAAAAGGCTAACATGCTAGTTTTTTTTTACCCGAGGGCAGAGAATACTATTATTTCTGCCTTGTTTTGAGCTGCCAATGAACCAGCATTGAATTAGTTTTTGTGGGGAGATATGAATGGTTTCCAAAGGACAAAGCCTTAGAGGCTGCCACACTCCCAGTCGAGTGAGCTCTGACCCCGAAAGGAGCCAGGAGACCATAGGACTAATAAGAGAATAAAAAAGCATCCACAATTCATCTGCTGAGCATCTGCTTGTTCGCAGGGAGACCTCTCCTTAGACGGCCAAATCAGATGAACAGTTGCTTTGACTTCCTCCACAGTTCGGTTCTGTGGATGTATATGTCCAGTGCCCATCCTGGACACAGTCAGTTAAGCTTCCAAAGCGTTGTTGACGCAGTTCCTGAAGGGGAACCATAGTTGCATACATAACCTGGAGACATTCTTTTTGACTACCAAGTCTTTTAGTTCTGTTCTGTTATCTTGTAACTGATCCTATTAAAATTCACACTTTATTAAAATAAAAAAATTTAAGTGCAGATTGGGATATTCCACTTTTATTATTAATGTCTGATTTATTTTGAATGCACTTGTATCCACGTCCTCATGTTTCCTCACAATCAGCAGATGTTAATTTTCTATAACAGCCCATACATTTGGACAAGAATTTCACTGGAATTATTTACTATCCGTAGCAATGCACTTGTTTAACAGGATCATCATTCAACTCCAATTCTGAGAAACACTGTGTAAATTGTTAATAAAAGCACAATGCAATCATTTGCAAATCTAATAAATAGATATTCTTTTCAAAATAAAACAAAAATATATTAAATGTGCTTTCCAAATGTACAAATTACCCATTTCACAGGCTCTTATGATAATGTTAATAAATTAAAAACACTGATGGCCAAAAATGGACCAGCACCATCTTATCTCAGAGACCTCATCACTCCTTGCACTGCACCATTGTCTAGTACCACCTTAAATGGGGGTTAGAGGTAAGTATACTTTAGGGCTCTTCTTTGTTCTGGCACAGAGGTGGTGGAATGAACTTCCCTTAGATGTCCGAACAGTGGAGTCACTGGCTAGCTTCAAGCAACTAGTGAAGACCTTCCTCTTCCTGGAACACTAAAACAAAAACACTTTTCCAGGTTTGTTTGAAAAAAAAAAAAAAAAAAGAAAAAAATATCCTCTCAACAGAGTTGTACTTGAATTTATCCTAAGTTTGTAATCTAGCGTTCCTGTGTAGATTTATTCAGTGATAGAGACTTTTGTACATCGCTCTGGACAAGGGCGTCTGCTAAATACCGTAAATACTAACAGGTCCCTTTCCTCTTTAGTCCAGAGGATGAGGCGTCCATGGTTTCCAAAAACAAACATTTAAATTTCGGTTTGACCAATCACAGAAGAGTTTCTGAACAGTTTCCGAAACAAATCTGTGGTCAGAAAAAACAAAAAAAAAAAAAAATTTATTTTACACAGTGTCCCAAATTTTTGGATTTGGGGTTGCATTTCGGAGACTTGCTATTGTGTAGGAGAAATAAAATGATAAAACACTAATAGAGGTACTCTACTGGGAACTCAAGTTACAAACATTTATGTATCAATAGTATAGCCACTTCTATTTATGGCACTTCAGAGCAGACCTCTTTCTCCAGTTGATGGTTGGGGGCCCAGGTGCCACATCAATGCCTTAAGCACTGAGCTACCACATTTACCTGTGTGGTAACAATGACTTTTTTCAATTCTTGTACTTCTAAAGTACACCCATGTGTGAAATGAAACTATATGTGAATATCTCATGTGCACACCATTTGCTTCATTTTGTCCAAGCTCATGGTGATCAGGTCTTTTGCCCTTGGGTCGTTTTTGCAATAATAACCTTCTGGCTGTACATTATCACATTTATTACATGGCTATGTACCAAGGAAATAATGAAATCTTCCAAGATAATACACAAACACACACAGACACACACACAGTCTAGCCATAGGAGTGGAAGATAATAGGAGGGCCGGCATTATAAATAATGTACGAGCGACATCGCTTACTGAAAACTCTGCCCTGTCAGCACACCTCACACACCTCCTTAGAGACTTAAAAAAAAAACGTTTAATCTCCTTTCTTTACCGTCCCTTCACCCTTCACATTTAAAAGAGGGAAGAATGAAAAAAAAAGAAGAAGTAATCTTCAAAAGGAATAAATAAAACACTTTTACTTCAGCACCTACAGAGGAGACGTTCATCAGAGCCGTGTCCGTGCTGATGCACATGTCTCCCATCAAACCTGCCTCACCGAGCCATCGCAAGACAAAGCAGAATATTAATATTATATATCACCTAGAATGTATGGGCTGCAGCCCAAAGAGCGAGAGATGCAGGGGAGGAAATCAATTCTAGCCATCCATTATGCATACTTTTGCTCACGCCGTAATCACGCCGCGAGTGTTAAAATGCTGCGAGGAAGCTGGGAATGAGAAATGGTGCACACGGAGCAGGCGACGGCGAGCGATTGCAAACAAATTCTTTGCTTTCTATCGTATTACGCTGTTTAAGCAACAGGTAGCTGTCATTAAAGTGACAAAATAGCTTCTTGCTGAGCATTTATTTTTAATATAAACAAAATCAACCTTTCACTCTGTTCAATTGTTTCAACACAGTAATATATATTCATTTAAACATTGAGTCTCCACGCCCTATAAAACCGAAGTAAATAACTGGTATTGATGAATGTTCAGTAATGGTATTGATGAACAGATGGGTGTATACAGAATTGTACAAACATGTCTAATTTTTGGACATCTCATTGCACATTTAGTCTTTATTTTCTGTTCTAAACATTTCCACTTTTCTGGGAAGATGTTCCTAGATTTTGTGGAGATTTGTGCTTATTCAGCAGCAAAGGTGTTAGCAAAGTCAGGTACTGTAGGGAAGGTAAGGAGGCCAGTCAGTGTTCCAATTAATCCCAAAGTTGTTCAATATGTTCGAGGTCAGAGCTCTATAGCATCTTTCATTCTAACACAATTGTATGTCTGTTGTATGTATATATATACAGCGTCATTGAGTAAAAGACATGAGATAGAGCTGGAGGTGGCAGAGCTGAAGATGCTGAGATTTTCATTAGGAGTGACGAGGATTATAAATGAGTTTATTAGACAGCGTATGTAGGATGTTTTGGAGACAAAGTGGGAGAGGCCCGACTGAGATGGTTTGGACATGTGCAGAGGGACATGGGGTACATCAGTAGGAGAATGCTAAGGATGGAGCCACCAGGAAGGAGGAAAAGAGGAAGGCCAAATAGAAGGTTTATGGATGTGGTAAGGGGAAGACATGCAGGTGGTTGGTTTGAAAGAGGCCGATGTAAAAGACAGACTACTCTACATCTGATGTAGAGGAATGTAGAGCGATAATTCCCTACGCTTTTCTGGGAAGATGTTCCACTAGACAATTATGTGAATCAGCCTCAAGAGCATTGCCATCTTGGAACGGTTTGGGTTTCCAAATGAATGCAACATTTTATTGTTTGGTAACAGTTTGGAGAAGAACCACATATGGCAGGAAATGTCAGGTGTCCCAATACGTACCTTCATGTAGTGCGTATAATGTATATAAATATTGATTTGGTAAATGTGCTTTTAACTTGTCACATGTAGCGAAATTCTTTCTTCGCATATACCAGCATTGTAAGGAAGCTGGGTTAAAACATGATACAACCCCCCAGAAGCATTAGCATTCATTAGCATTAGCATGGTCAAGAACCCAAGAATGGCAGCTTGGCAATGCTTGGGCTTGATCATCGGATCAGTAACATAGAAAATGTGATTGCAGAACAGCACTGTTAAAGACAAGCACTCGCCCTAAACCAGAGATAGAAATCGTGGACTGAAAAATCGAACTTCATGGCTCATAATTTGTCAAGATATAAAAGGACACTTGATCTAGAACATTCTATTTTTGTGCAAGTGTTTTCGTTCATTTGTGGTGACGGACCCACGGATTGAAAGATAAACAGAATGAAATCCCCCCTGCATGTGCCGAACTCAACTCTGAATATGTAAATCTGGATCTAGACGCATGAGCAAAGTGTCTCACCTCAAAGCAATTAGCGCTGCCGCGATTCCATTTAGATCCGAGGTTAAGGGTCACGGACGATCTTACTCCAAAAGCCGTCCCGTGCCACAGTGCCTGTAGTCGTCCATTTCTCACAAACAATTTGCCCACATGCGTCCGTCCCGTCAAGGCCTCGTCTCATGACGGGAGGCGGGGCCAAAACAGCTTTGAGATTTATTTCGAGCTACAGAGTTTTGACAGCACAGCTCCACTCGAACATGCGCTTGATATAGAAATATAGAAATTGGCTCCAGGTTCAGCACAGTATGAGATTACTTAGTTTCTGCTTGGAGTCTGGGGCTTTGAGCTTACATTTATCTCTTTGCTTAACTTTTATTAAAGTTCCCTGAGTGTTTTTTTATTTTGTTCTTTTCTTTTTTTTCAAGACAAGAAGGACTGCTGAGCAAAGAAACAAAGCATTAGTGCTGTATTTCGGTAAATTGCCTTCCTATGCAGCTAAGGTGTCAAGAAGAGCTTTAAAAAAACAAGCTATATTTGGACAAGATTTGTTTACTGCTGTGCCAATTACTGTCAGATGGTTTGTTGTTGTCACAGCGGAGCCAAAGGTGACAAGATGTAAACGAGTCCTTTTTTTTTTTTTATATTTTGGAATTTTTGAAAAAGTGGTTTCAACAAAATAATGACAATCACCTGTAAAAATAAACATTAGGACAGCTTTAAAGGGCCAACACTTTTAATTAACAATAGCGAAATGCAATATATGGAAAAAAAATATTGAGACATTTGACTTTTACAGCTGTATGTGGTTCTTTCCCAAACTGTTACCACAAAGTTGGAGACAGACAATTTGTATATGAAGTATTTGGATGTGGCGGCATGAAATTCTTCCTTCACTTGAACAAAGAAACTCAAACCTTTTTCATCATGAAAATGCCCCAGACACTCCATGAAGATATAGTTTACATGGATTGATCTTGAATGGACTGATATAGAGCTCTATATCCCTACTAAACACCTTTGGGACGAATGTGAACGTTGACTGCACCCCAGGCCTCCTCACATCATCTACATAACCTCCTGTCTTTACTAAAGTCCTCGTGGCTGAATGCGTACAAATCCCTACAAGTACTCGACAAAATCTACTGGAACATCTTCCCAAAAGAGCGGAGGTTACTATAACAGCAAATGGGCACAAAATGTGGAATAAATGTTGAAAGCATGTTAAACTATCAAGGAAAGGAAACATACTTTCTAGGTTGAACCACCAACAGTAATCTCAAGAGTTTCCTTAAATGTTCATGTGGAACCCTCTCTCTGACATGATAGTTAGCTAATGTTTCTACAAGAGATTATTGCTACCCAGATAATGCAACGTAAATCCAGTGCTTATACTATCAGGTCAGCAGCTACTCCAATTCCCAGTGTTCACCTACCGCTCAATTACACACTCCCACACACACTCTTTTTTCTTAGTGTTTATTGACATTTGCCAAGCCTTTGTATGGGAAGCAGTAGCTCAGTGGTTAAGGTGTTGGACTTCTGAATCAAATTGGCACTTGAGTAAGACCCTTAAACCTTACCTGCTCTTCTGGAATAATATCAGTGTAAGTCTGGATGCCGTAAACATTGTTGCAAACCTTTCCTAGTGAAGTCGGTTTGTTAATTGCCTGCATTGTGCCTGTTTATTGACCATGCTGCTGATTACCGTTTTGGTACATAAATTAAAGCAGCACTATTGGACCAGTGGCTCAAGGGTCAAAGCTTTGGGACAAATCTCTGACAATTCTGCATATTACAACTTATCTTTGGAAAATTAAATATTAAATTACCCAAATAGGGTCTAACAAATGTAACAAAATGTTACATTTTCCATGTATTACCTTTTGTTGAATTAATTTAATATCTGCACATTTTACAGGAAAGTATAAATGTTCAATAAAAAAGCTTAACAACTGTTTTGAACTGTTTTGCCCGACTTTGTCCTCAGGATATCCAGCTGTTCTTGAAAAGTTTGTCTTGTAAGTGTGACCAAATCACTTTCTTTTCCTCTGTCAGCTATTGTGAAAGAATAAAAAAAAAAACAGGCATTAAATACACACAAATATATTTGGGCTTTGCTGCGGATGCTGTTGCGAGTCTTTACTAGAACCTTAAAATCGCAGTCTAATTGGTCAAAACAGCTTCATGCAACATAAAGGTCAACATAAAAGCCTGCAGTGCTCATGGCCTTTTGGCAATACATGATGTGACAGCTGAAATTTGATTAGATAAAAACTCCAACAAAACGTAACTCTATGAAATAAAGAGAATAGACCATTGAGAGAAATGCACCGCGTACTCATGGCCAAAAAATATATTAAAAGTAAGTCAGTGATTCCGAGTTTCAGCCAGCAGAGAAGGCGTTGCTGACCCTGATGCCTCGCCACTGTTTAAACTACAGATCGATTATTCATTTGGCAGCCAGCCCTACTCTACATACCGTCCAACTTGACTAGTAGAAAAAGGACATTATGTCAATCTACAAGAACGTGGATTAACAATGGTTCATTACGCCACCTGAGCTGGACCACACATCAACACCCTCACGGTTGTTGAGTCGGACATGGTGTCAATAGCAGAGCTACACAGACGAAGCTCATTATCGCTCAGCTTCACTAATCACTCCAGGAAATGAGTCAATTTCATTGTCACAGTTATTATTCCTATAGTGAAGTGATATTTCGAATCCTCAAATTTTAAGAAACTTCAGAAATCATTTTGTAACCCCATTACCCCAAAATGATTGGGCTTATAATCAACTTGACAGTGTGGCTGATTTTAGAAATTGGCTTATTAGCATACAACCCCCCCAAACCCCACCCCCCAAATGTCATGTACACTATATGAACAAACGTTTTTTTATTCAGTAAGCATTACGTATTGGGACACCTGAATTTTTCCAGCCATGTGTCTGTTTTTGGAGGTACAAAATTGTATTTAATGTCTTTAGATGTGGTGGCATAACATTTTCCCTTCTCTCAAACTAGAAGAAACAAATTGGTTCCAGCATTAAATTGCACAGACACACAAAGCAAGCCACATAAGATATGAGTTTTAATGGAAGATCTTGAGTAGCCTGCTGTAGAGCTCAAAGCTCAACCCTATTTAACACTTTTGAGATAAATTTGGAAAGTTAATTGCACCCCAGGCCTCCTCACCTCACCTACATCTCCACAAATACTCTCCAAAATCTTGTCGAACGGTTGCATGTTAAAACATTCAAAATTTGTGCGTTTGTCTTTTTAAGACTGATAATTAAACAAACTTAAAAAAAGAGAATTGTCCATGATTTTGTTCCCTATTAAAACATTTTCATACCTACGGAAAAAACTTTAATGATTCCACCATTATTACATCCATTCAGACCTGAAGAATTTACTGGGACATTGTCAGTTTGTTGCAAACACTTGAGTGGAAGAGATGTCCTTAACTTTCCTGGCTCCATATATGCTTTATTCATTTCGTAAGCCACTTAGGATAAGAGCGCCTGCTATGTGAATAAAAGTACATGTAAATGAGATATGGATGTAGAAAGTGCTAAGATGTTCGGTGGCCTACTAACAAAAACAACAAAAAAGAGTAATGCCTAATCTATGAAGAGCCCAAAAGTGATCTCAAAGAATTCCCCACAAGGGAGATGCAATAAATCATGCAAATGGCATAGATATTGTGGAAACACTTTTCCTTTAAATGTGTAAAATGATGAGATGGTGTTATGTCTTAACATGACTTCTAATCCGCGAGAGGACTGATGAAATGTGTATATTGTATATGGACCAAAATGATGAATTCGAGACCAATGTGTAACTGGTGCTATTCTGACTACGTGCTTTACACGCCTGCGATTTCATCATGGGCAGCAAAATAAGAACAAAGATTGAACGTGAAATTCTGTGTTTAACTGTGATAAAATCTGCCACAGATATTTTTTCACATGACAACGAGTCGTTCCAGGTGTTTTGAGCGGCTTCAAGAGCAGAAGAACATCGATGTTGAAACCATTCGGCAATTGACCTCAACCACACTGCCCATCAAATCAGGACTTTTCATCTTATGAACATTTCCTTAATAAAATTTCAAGCCGATTTTTTGTTTGGATAGAGATTCATTAAACCGTGTAGACAGCGATGGCAGGTACTGAACTTGATTAACGCTCGTTTATATTCATTCCTTAATACTAGCTTGTGTCACAGAGGAGCAGCAGCCTGTTCACGCTGCTATTCCTGGAGATGTTTTAATGAAGGAGTACGATAGACCTCCTTAACGTTGCTATTGCTACATAATTAAGAGACGCTGCCACATAGCTCGGCTCTTTTCCTGCCTTGACATGGGGTAGGACAGAGCTGAGCAGACAAGGTGAGCTATTCAAGAAAACTGGAATCAAATGCACTTCAGGATTTTGTACATTTTAAACGCAAATGCATTGGGCACCTCTGTAGCCATATATACAATATACTAGATGTATTAGCCATTTTGACATACTTGAACTATATATATGTATACATGTATGACAATTATATCATAGAATGTCAAAGGAACTCATCAGAACAATTACATCATTTGAACCTTCTACTGAATTCATACTGTTTCAAATACACATTCTTTAAAATAAGGGGTCCAAGCACCGAACATACTGGAACCTGCATGGAAGGTAGTACCTTAGCTGTTACTAAAGGAAGGTCACAAGTTCAAATCCTGGTATCAGCAAGGTATCATTGTAGGGCCCTTAAACAAGTCCCTTAACCCCCAACTGCTTAGTTGTAAGTCGCTCTGGATAAGGACCCTGCAAAATGCTGTAATGGTAAATTTATTACCATTATAGCAGGGCTACAAGGGTCCCTGCCTTGTAGCCTTTTTAATGATTGTCTCAGGTTGGGGTATGTGCCAGATGTTTTTAAGCACGCTGTCATCACTCCACTTTTAAAAAAAACCATTTTGACCCTACTCTTTTAGATCCATTTCACACTTACCCTTCCTCTCTAAAATACTAAAGAAACTTTGATTCAATTCTGGAGAAATTTCAATCTGGTTTCAGAACACATCATAGCACTGAGTCTGCCCTATTAAAGATTCACAGCGACATAATGCTCGCAAGAGATAGCGGCTGCAAGTTGTGTTGATCCTGTTAGACCTCACAGCAGCCCTTGACACCATAGATCATAAGATGCTCATCTTTCAGATTAAAAACCTGGTTGGAATTCAGGGGGAACAGTTCTTGATTGGTTCACGTCATACATGTCAAATAGAAGATTTTCTGTGAGCTGGGGTGACATCTCATCTTCTAGTGTCCCTCAACTCTATGGTGTACCACAGGGATTGATACTTGGTCCTGTGTTGTTCTCTCTATATATGCTCTCTGGGTAATATCATTAAAAAACACAACATCAAATTTCACTTCTTTGCTGATGATATTGAATTATATGTTCCTTTAAAACCAGATTCACTCAGTGCGCTCCAGTCCCTATCCGGCTGTTTATATGACAATAAACATTGACTGAATAGTTTTTTTTCTATGTCTCAATTAGTGTGAGTGTATATTATTTAGGTCATTTTAACCATAGGGGTCTCGCACCAGAATTTAAAAAAGAGGTTCGCAACCTAGGTGTCATATTTGACAGCAATTTGAATTTTGTGAAGCAGATTATTATCAAAGGTGAAACCTTTCATTTCGATAAAAGACATAGAAAAAGCCATTAATGCTTTTAATAGTTTTAGATTGGATTACTGCGATGCTCTTTATTTTGGCATTAATCAGTCCTCTCTCTATCGCCTACAGCTGGTTCAGAACGCTGCAGCACGGTTTTAACAGGTACCAGTAAGCGTGCACATATCACCCCGTTCCTTTCCTCTCTCCACTGGCTCCCGGTACAGTAATATAAATTCTGATTATTTGTTTTTAATCTCTGGCTGGTACGACCCCAACATATTTAAACAAATGTATCCATCGGCGCACCCATGGCCAGACTCTCAGGTTCTCTAATCATGTCTTGCTTGAAGTGCCTAGAACAAGATATAAATGACCGCGCCTTCTCAGTAGCGGCTCCTAAGCTTTGGCATTCCCTCCCTCCTGATCTCACCTCTGAAAGGGAATTCTATACTTTTCGAGCTAAACTAAAGACGTACTTTTCACCAAAGCCTTTGTTGTGTAGTATAGAGGGTGTGCTCTATTTAATTGCTTTTATGTAATAAATGTTATTCCTTTTTCGCTCATTGCCTCTTGCACTTTGTTCAGCACCTAGGTTCTACCTGCTAGATGTTAGGTGCTATATAAAAAGATTGATTGATTGATAAATTTGAAATATAATTTAAAATAAGTCATCAATTTGACTTTGCTTTTATTTTTTTTTCAAATTAATTTGGATAGTAAACAGAAATTTAGTGATGATTTACTTCACACATCCTCAAATGTCAGACGTGGCATTTTTTCGACACTAAATATTCACCGAATTAAAACTTTAACAGTAATTCATGACAGAAAGAATATTACAGAGGCTTGTTTACAATGTCCTAAAACTATTGAAAGCAGGGGTTCTCAAAATGTGGTCCGTGGACCCCTGGAAGGTCTGCAATCCCTCATTAAAATGTAATGGAACATCTTTTTCAAATAATTGAAGGTTACTGTAACAGCAAATGGGGATTATATGTGGAATTGGATAAAAAAAAAAGAAGGAAATACCGATTTTTAAGGTCAGGTGTCCACAATCTTTTGTGCAAGTGGTGTATTCGCACTTGCATCCTCCTTTTGCTGTATATGAAACCAATTCACTTCAGAAAAGCCTTTTGCATATTTTGTCCATCATAACTTTTTTCTATGTAGTCAGCATAAGAACTAATGTTCTATAGGCAGCATCATTGTAGCATTATGAATGATTGCATTTGCTTTTACTCTGATCAGGACCTTACCGAGATGGACACCTAAACTGAAATTACTTTGTGTCTATCAGTGATTGATAACTTACACATAAGGGTACAACACTTGAGAAGAAGTTGTCACATTTTCTTGCGACACAATTACATCGTAAGAAAACAGGTTTTTGCCTTGAGCTCATGAGAAAAAAAAAAAAAACAAAGTCAAGATTACTAGAAAATGAAGCCGTGATCACGAGAAACAAAATGTTACATTGCAGAGCCTCTTAGTACTTTTGTAGATGTCAGGTGGACGTGAAGGAAAAAAATACCCCCCCCCCTCCCCCAATTACTCGCTAAACTTTAGAAATATAAAACAATATTTCCGAGATCAAAGAGTACAATAAAAACTAGGATTCGAAGAATCTGCTTGTCGTGACCTGTTTGCTATTAGAAGTTATGATTTATTATTACTAGAATGTCAGCTATTTAAAGAAACATCCACAAGATTAATAAAAGAAGACGTATGGTTGGAGTGACGTAGCACAATATGTCAAACAAATATTTAGTATTTGGAAGTAAACTAGGAAGGATAAAGATGGAGACTGGTTAAAAAACAGATGGGAATTAAATGAATAATGGAACAACCTGACAATTAAGAGGAAAAAAGAATTTAATAGTGACGGCAACAGCAGTGCACATTATATTACTGTGTGTATATGTGTGTGTGTATGTATATGTGTGTGTGTGTGTTTGTCTTTCTCTACATTCTCAGTATATCTGTTTTTACATTTCAAACACTGTTCTTTTTATAACATTCTGCAGAAGCACATTGCAGCACCGGTCGGAAGTGTGTAGGTGTCAGGAGCGGCAGTGTGTGTCCCGTCTAATACAGGTGATTAATGGCCAACCTCTGCCAGATCAATGGAATATGATCTTATTGGTTGTAGATTCATAAAAAATCAAACAGTTGTGTAATTTTTTTTTTTTTTTTTTAATACATATTTTCCTTGTAAAAAATTCTTGCATTTTTGTCAAATGATATTTCCCAAGCTAAATCTTAGCTTTCCTCAGATATGTTACATTGCATTTGAATGCATTTGTGATCCTGATCTCCGTTTTTCATTTTCTATAACAGCAGATTTGTATAGAACAAGGTGGTAACGAAACGTTTCGAGACTAGCGCGTCAGAGATTTGATCACTTTCGCTAAATGTCTTCCCTCAGACGTCTTAAAACCTTGCAGTAGAACTCACAATTGAAGGCCCCTGGGAATAGATTATCGATGCACAATGCCACGAATGTCGAGTTTGCCGGAGTCCCAACTGCACAGTGACATTAACTTTCACACAACAATAAGGACACATAATAATCCATAGCCTTTTCTTCCTGTCACCCCATCTCTCTCTCTCTCCCTCTCTCTCTCTCTCTCTCTCTCTCTCTCAGTCGAGTTAAACATGCTCCTGAGGTTCCAGTGACCACTGTTCCTGCCTCTCTTCCCTCTGCGGTTCTTCCCACTTCATCCAGTCCTGCCTCTGGATAGTGTCCTCTTCGTTTAGAGGCCACTCTGTGCGGCTTGGGATGGTTTCTCATTAACGCCTTGGGTGGTTTCATGAAATTCCGGAGTAAGAACGGGAGCTTTAAGAATTTGGACTGTAGTTAATGTCAACAGTCTGCTACATTGACTCAGGACTACAGTTTGGTTCTGATTATCATCACTGCACCCCACAACATCGTTTATCTGCAACAAATGGACCCCTCTTTGTTCTACCTTGCTGTCCATGATTAAAGCTCCTGACGTACACAGGGCAATGTCTTTTGGCACACTGACTAATGAAGATTGGTGCTCCTTAGGACTGTGTGTGCAACCATGTGCTACTATTTGTTGGCGTGTTACAAAACTAGTCTTAAAATGATCAGATATAACATAACTTTGTCACAGCCACAGGTAAAGCTACAACATGATGTTTAGCATCAAGGGCTTTCTGGTTTCTTCTAAATTCTCTTGCTGATGATTTCTTCTCATTCAGACAGTTAGTAAAGTCAGGTTCTGATGTTGGTTGAATGGGGGGAATCAGTGTTCAATTCATCACAACGGTGTTCAACAGGGTTTATAGGTTTATAGCAGGAGTTCTTCCACTCCAACCCATGTAAATCATATCTTCATAGAGCTGGCTGTTTGAACAGGGTCGTTATATTGCTGGAACAGGTTTTGGGCCTGTTAGAGACCCAAGCGAAGGGAAAATTTCATCCTACTGCACACAGAAATCCTTTGCAATTGCATGCTGGTAACAGTTTGTGGGAAAAAACACATATGGTTGAAAAAGCAAGGTGTCCCTATACTTTTGTAGAAATTATAACCATAAAAAAGAAAAAAAAATTGTATAAATATGTTACTCAGTAAATAGGCACCTCTGGCCATATCCCACTACGATTCGCCTTAACGTGATGCCTTACTACTTTGCATTCTGTACTTAACACTGAGTATGAAGGACTTTATTGCCAGTGTTTTTTTTAATTAGAATTTTTATATACACTGAGATTGAACATGAGAGAGGAAAAAAAACAATCTGTCACTCTTTTTTCCGCATTTGAGGAAATGAAAAACAATACTCTGTTCTGCGCTCGGCCCCTGATTCAAAAGGATCTAATTAGAGTACTAATTAGCAAATTGATGAAGCACTGGGTGCTTAGGTTTGCGTGGGTGATTTACAAAGAATAATTATGGAAACGACATCCGAAAAGAAGTAGGAAGTTAAATTCTAGGTCCTGGATTCCGGAGAAACTCCTTCAGCGCAATTTTAAGAAACTTGAACTTGAGTAATGGACTGAAAAAAATCCACGCTTTTTGTGTCGCTTAAGTCTTTCAGACTGTAGTAAATCACACTGTGGGCACGGAGTGAATAGATTTCCATGTGCAACAAAGCCTTTGCTACAACCCAATTTCCCTGCTTCTATATGCACTAAATGTACACCCTCTTTTTGTGAATGAAATCGCACATACTTTTGAGGGTCTGAGACATTCTGTAAGAACTGTAAGAGAATGTTGCTGCCCAGTAACACACACACACACACACACACACACACACACACACACACACTATTGAATACACCAAGTTCTTGACTTCCAGATGAACTCTTGAACAATAATAAAATATATACAAATATAAGACAAAAAAAAAATCATTCCTATTGTACGTCTGTTTTTTTAACATTATTATTTTTTAACAGAATTTAACATTAAGGCACGATTCAGGCAGAACGGATTCTTTAAGTGGGAATTCAGATAAAAGAGTGAATAAATATCACACTTATTTACATCTCTTTGCACAATTCACATGCTGGTGTGAAACCAAGATGAACCTTTGCACTTGTGCTTCTCCTGGTGTTGTGAAAGTTGTTTGTCTTGTGTCCCACCAGCTAAATATATTGATATTATTGCTTCATGGTTGCTTTAGTGAATATCACCAGCCAAAATAGCCATTTGTAATAATATTTAGCATCCTGTGTTGTAGAGCGCTAATGACCAGTGTTGTGCTCGTTACTGAAAAACAGTAACTAGTTACAGTTACTCGTTACTTCATACTTCAGAGTTACTTCATTACAGTAACTCTGTTACTTTGTTGATTACTTACACCAAAAAGTAATGCGTTACTGTTAAAAGTAACTTTATAGTTACTTTTTTAAAGAAAATTCTTTAATGCCCTTTTATGTGTTATGGTTTATACAAACACAAAACTGACTTAAACACAAAGTCATTTTTAAACACTATTTTATTAAAGTCAGAGCAGCACACACTGAATATATCACAAGGATTTCTAAAATAAATAACAAAACAAGCTGAATAATATATTCACAATAAAAAAACTAAAGTGGCTTCTGCTGTTGTGTTGAGCTCCTAAACATGTTTTTTTCACAGCTGAAGTATGAAAACTATCAACAATGTAGAACAGAACACCGGGTTAGCTTCTAGCTTCGAGCTCCTCAGGCATGGAGGTCCTGGAGGAGCTTCGACAGATTTGAGTTGCTGTTTATCGCAGTAGATACGAGCTTCGAACCAGAAAGACACAACTTACGTTAGACTTAAACGTTTTTGTCATTATACTCAACTAAAGTGAAATAATGAGCATTTTTCCACTTTGAGAAACTCGTCTTACTCTCGCCTCGACTCGCCATTACTGCTGCACAGACCTGAATAAACGGAGACACGCCCACAGTGTGTCTTTTTCGTGTCTACAGTGGTTCATCCACCAATCCTACAATGCGACTCTGCTGTAAGCAAGTTAGACTGTAGTCTACACTTCAGCCCAAATTCAATAATTAAAAAAAGTAACGGGTAACGCACCATACGGTAACGGAGTTACTTTATTTAAAAAGTAACACGTTACAGTATTAGTTACTGTCACTAGTAACGGGTTATTGCCCAATACTGCCAATGACTGTATACTATAGAGAGTTAAGTCCAAAGATATCATTGGTCATATGAGAGAAAGTGACACGTATTCAGGGTCCGGCTCTGGACCCACATTTTCTGAGCTATTATCTAAGATTTTCCTTTTAATGTTAAAGACTCGCATTCACTTGAGTTAGACATGGTTTTATTTCGATAGCATCTAGTAGGTGTGTAGCGGTGGATGTATTCGTAACAAAGCGTTTCGATACAGGGCTTTCCGTACGGAGCACATGTGTACTGAATGCAATCCATTTTTGTGTGGAAAATTGTTTAAATCTGAGTTCCCTCACAGGGTTGTTCAGTCTCTGCCTCGTTCTTCAGGTGTCACAGTGTCACTGTGTTCTTTTAAAAAAAAAATTATTATTATTAAGCTTGAAAACATATACAACAATGCCAGGGGTAGAAAAAAGAGGAACTACAGTAAGCGCAGTGTCACTGTGGCTACTCACTCTGTACTGGAAATACGATTTGTACTGCGTTGTTAAACCACTCCCACAACAGGAAGTGCTTTGGATTCTTTTGCGTTTTATGTCCAGCTGCAAGAAATTCTCCTAAAAAGAGAAAAACCTGACAATTTCCCATGTTAAGGGAGCAAATGAATGAAGCATGGAAGGAATGAAAATTAGCAGGTTCTCATTTGGACTCTAACTAACAGCAAGTTGCGGATTATCTTAAAATCCGCTGGAATCCACACCGATTGTTCAGGAACTTTAGAAAATGACATTTTAAACTTTGTTTAAACTAACAAATAAAAAAAAAAAATAACATTATAGTTTTAAAGTGACATAATGTCTAGACAAATCCGCTGAGGTACCATAGGGGCTGTGGGGGTGCGTCCAAAATTTGCGGATTTTGGAAAATAAAATTATACTTTAAAAAAACTTAATAGAATAATTCTAATTAATGCAATACATGGTCCCCCGGAATTTACAGGGGTTACGTTCAAAGACCCCCACGAGTTCCAGGGGACACTGTATTGAATTGGTTTAAATTATTCTATCTGATTTTTTTATTTTATTTTATATATTATTTTACTAAGCAGGAATTTTTATTTTTAAAATGTAAACTGAAAAAAAAAAGCAATTTCATGTTTTGCATTCCTTCTCCCTCACCGTACCGAAATTAAACAGAACCGGTCTCATATGTACCGGGGGGTCAAGCAAAAGGATCACCAAGCTGCCACTCTTGTGTCCATGAACAACGTCCTCAACACTCTTTGCTCTGGGATACACGAGAAAAAAATTTCACAGTGCTGTAATGTACATTTGACAAGTAAAACCTTCGTATTTAAGCCGTTTCACTTCATTGACCTCTGCCAGCACTCGTATTTCACGCCAGTTATTCATGCATGAATTCATGACATGTCGTTGAAATTAGTGCTTTATTTTGATTAGTACATGCCTTAACACATTCGTTCATCCTGTAATGCATAGAAGTATTTGTACGTATTTATTTATCAGTATTTATAATATATTTTAGGAATTTGTAATACATTTTCAGTAGGGTCCCTGGTGGTCTAGTGGTTTTGATGCGGCGCTCTCACCATTGCGGCCCAGCCATTAGGGTTGCACAAGCCAGTGCACTCTTAGTGCCGGTCCCAAGCCCAGATAAATGGGGAGGGTTGCATTAGAAAGGGCATCCAGCGTAAAAACATGGCAAATCAAACATGGATGAAACCCCTGTGGCGACCCCTAATGGGAGAAGCCCATAATAATAAAATTTATAATATATTTTAGGCAATATAAGGCATGATTATTTTTGATCCAGTATATTGTATTAGCACTATTATACTATTAATTTTTATTATTTCTTTTTATACAAAAAATTTAAATCATGAGTTAAATCGCCTCTGATTGTGATTCATTATCTGCATTTGTCAAATGCCGTAAATGCAGTTGCAGTTGCAGTTGCTGTAAATGCAACAAAAGTATTGCAATAAGAAACATTAGTTCAAACCACATAATATAATCCACAAACACACACACACACAAACACACACACACATATACTCACAGACCTCCAGTGTTTCTTCATCAGTATTTAAGTTCTCTTGAAAGATTCACATCTTCAGGCATATTTTATTAAAGCGCTGTACAGTACGTCCCCTGAGCAAGGGATACTTTTATCACCACTGTGCATTAAAAGAGATTATGGATTGATTCTTGGCATCATCTGATACAGAGTTGAGGGAACATTCGCCTCATGTGCATCTCAGACGCTCCGGACCGCATTAATAATGAAAGACGAAAGAGAGCGAAGTTATTAGCTTTCTCGAAACCGTCAAGGGGATTTCAGCTTAACTCGCACAAACGACGGCACGCCGATATTTCCCCAGTGTAAAACAATGCTCGATAGTCGCCAACGTTGAATTTTTTTTCCTGTTTTTTCCAAACTGTGCAATTTTAAACATTGATTAAACAAATTGGCACACAGGTTTTTATAATCAAGTGACATTAAAACCAAGGTACACCTCGAAGCCCTCGTTTGAATCCCGCCGATCATCGTTCTCGGTTGATTTCTGGAGCGTTTCTACTAATAAAAGCAGGCTTTTGCTGCAGATCGAATTCTTTTTAAGGGATTAAGGATGACTGTGGTCGCAACCTGATCTCACACAATGAATTGTAAAATGTACATTGTAAAAATGGTCCTGTCTAAAATTGTAAAAAAATTAGTAAAATATTGGCAGCAGGGTTGCCAGTTTATTACTTTTAACTCTTCTACAGTATATTTTGTAATCAACATAATAGTATAGTTATTGTGATAATACAGGGCAGTGAATTACAGTATACATTATTGCTGTGTTTTGTTGCTGCAGTGGGTCCAGGTTCCGCATTCAGCTACCACATTTATGGGTTCATGTAACGGTAGATAAAGTGATGGATATTAGTGCTGTCAGAATTAACGCTTTAAAAATGAATCCCAACGGCGTTCATTTTATTAACGTGCAATTCTGTTTAACCATTTTTATTACAAATATAAATAAATAAATATATGAGGCGAAATTAAAACCTTCAATGCAACACACATTTTTCACAACGTCCTTTCTTTACTCAGATATAAAAAATAAAACTACAGTAAAAAATTATTTTTAATCGCTAAACATTTGTTTCACTGATGCACCAAGTCTCAAATCAAACACCAAAATCTGCCAAATGCTGATTAGAGCAGCGGCCCCCAACCATTTTTTGCGCCACGGACCGGTTTCATGTCAAACAATATTTTCACAGACCGGCCTTTAAGGTGTGGCAGATAAATACAACAAAATAAAATTATTCAACCGGCATAAAAACTGGTATTTTCTATATATAATTATAAAAAAAAAACGGGAATCCACTGTGTTGTTTTTTGTTCATTTTGCTAGGGGTTTTAATTTAGCGGTAATGTAATATGTGCTAGCGGCCGAGCAGCCCCTTTAAGAAGGTAGTGGATGGAGGTAAGACATGTGACCGAGGCATCATCTTCACATTCATCAAGAGTGAGTCATAGACAGATGTGGCAAAGATAATCCGGTAATTTTCCAAAACTAAATCATTGGTAAGAATCAGATAATAAATAAAACTGAAATAATGTAAGTTATGTATCTTTCTGCGCGGCCCGGTACCAATTGACCCACAGACTGGTGCCGGTCTGCGGCCTGGGGTTTGGGGACCACTGGATTAAAGTATTAAAACTTAAAAAGTATTAATTTAAGGTACATTTAGAACAAGTAAAAATGTGCGATTAAATTGCTATTACGCATGATTGTTGTGTAACTCACGACAATCATGCGATTAATCGACTTTAAATATTAAAACAGAATTCTTGAAATGTCTATAAATATTTTTTTAATAATAATATATTTTTTAATTATATTACATGTAACCAAGATTAAACTGTCTGGCCTTAATTCTAAACTGTATGTCTAAAGGAATTGAGGCACTGCTTATCACCTGCCCAAACCATCCCAAAAGTGAAGCATGATGGTGGCAGCATCATGCTGTGGGGCTGTTTTTCAGCAGCAGGGACTGGGCAACTAGTAAGGGTTTGGTGTAAGGTTTACCTTCCTACATGAGAATGAGCCTTAGTACATAGACAAGACAACACAGGTGTGGTTCAAAGACGACTCTGTGAATGTTCTAGAGTGGCCCAGTCAGATCCCTGCCTTGAACTATATTGAACATTTTCAGTTTTTTATTAAAATATTTTTACAAACATTTCTAAAAAAAATTTTTCACTTCTGTCATTATGGGGTACTGAGCGTAGATGAATGAAAAAAAAAACATAATAATACAATCAGGCTGCAACGTGAAATAAAAAACAAACTGAAGGGGGTCTGAATACTTTCTGAATGCACTGTATATTTATTCTAAATCTACCTTCAATTGCAAATAGAATGCATTGTTTTCCACAGCATAGTAGTGTTTTAACAGGAAACAGTATGTTACTGTCAGAATTGCACACTAATTTGTCACAGTGCTCATTTTTATTTCTCACAATCTTTTGTCGATTATAGTGTTGCTTATTGAACAAATTGAAATACATAGCAATAAAGCGGTCACTGTATATAATATGAAAATACACACTGAAGTTGGATTTCTCCTTCGTGTCTGGTTGTGGGCAGATTGGATCTGACTCAGACACAGGAAAGATAATGAATGGACGGTACACTACACAACAATCACAACGTGGGGACAAAACAGCATGTTGTGCACTCGGTATTATGGTATTCTTTCTGGCATTTTGGTCTGAAAATAAGTTAACCGTATAAACTTCATAATCAGGGGGAACTTTATTTTATTTTATTTTATTTTATTTTATTTTATTTTTTAAATGAACTGGTATACAGGACTGAAAAAATAAGCTAAATGGACTTTATGAAAATGAATTATTAGTAGTAGTAGTAGTAGTAGTAGTAGTATAAGATACTAACTGTATAAGATAAAATTATATTTAAAAAATATCCAAGGGTACATGTTAAGGACAAATGGAACAATTTGACATAGAGAAAGAAAAAATCCATAAAAAATCTGAAATGATGTATGAGTATAAAGTAGATTATAATGTAAATGAATGTGTTTACTTGGGTATAGAATTGTACATTTATATATTTTTTTCCCTTCCATTAAAGACCCAAACCTGTGGTTTTAATGATTTCTTCAACTATTTATTAATTAAAGTTTAGTATAAGTAAAGCATTAAGTAAAAGAAAAAATAGTAAATTATAAGTAAAAAATGAACAATTTACTTTATTTGTCATATGTACAGATGTCAGTGATAAAAATATTTACATACAATTCATCCGGAAAGTTTGTAACCTATTTTCACATTATATGTTATGTTACGTTACAGCCTTATTCCAAAATGGATTCAATTCATTCTTTTCCTCAAAATTCTACAAGCAATGTTCTAATATGTTCTCTGAGAGTCTTACAGGTGCCTTTTGGCAAAGTCCATGTGGGCTGACATGTGCCTTTTACTGAGGAGTGGCTTCTGTCTGGCCTCTCTATCATACAGGCCTGATTGGTGGAGCGCTGCAGGGATGGATGTTTTTTTGGAAAGTTCTCCTCTCAGCTCTTTCAGAGTGACCATCGGGTTCTTGGTCACCTCCCTGACTAAGGCTCAACCTGATTGCTCAGGTTTGCCGGGCAGCTCCGCACTAGGAAGAGTCCTGGTAGTTCCAACCTTCTTCTATTTGCAGATTTTGGAGGACATTGTGCTCATTGGGACCTTCAATGCTGCAGAAATGATTTTTTACCCCTTCCAGATCTGTGCCTCGATACAATCCAATGTCTCAGAGGTTTACAGACAACTACTAGGATTTCATGGCTTGGTTTGTGCTCTGACATGCACTGTTAACTGTGGTACTAATATAGCCAGGAGTGTGTCTTTCCAATCAACTGAATTTACCAAAGATGGACTCCAGTCAAGATTTAGAAACATCTCAAGGATGATCAGAAACAGGATGCACCTGAGCTCAATTTTGAGTTTAGGCAAAGGCTGTGAATATTAATGTACATGTGATTTACTATAAATTGTTTTGTGAATTTTTTATCTTTAATACATTTGCAAAGATTTGAACAAACTTCAAGTCAAACTTCTTTCATGCTGACGTTATCTGGTATTGTTTGCAGAATAAAAAAAAATAAAATGAAATTAATCGATTTGGAATAATGCTGTACGTGTGGGAAAAAGTGAAGCGATGTGAATACTTTCCAGATGCATTGTATATGACATATATATATTAGCATGATGTACTTTTTATAAAATATGGAAGATCAAGGCGTACAAGGAGAATGTATATATATCATAGCAGGTGTGCAAAAATACGCAAAATTACATAGTGCGCAAGTAAGATGCAAAAGTACTGAATACTAGTATTAAGGGATCTGAGAATTGATAATTGTGCAGTCCCAGTGTCAGATAGGGCAACAATATGTATGAAATGTATGAAATATTGCACTTTTACTAGTTAGCAGAAAGGGACACAGGGCAGGGACCTGGTTGAAAGTAAAGGTGTATATTGAGACTGGGATCCTGTGGGACACACAAAAGAAGCTGAACAAATGGGAGGTTTTAACTTTTATGTCCTGGTGATCAGATATGAAGCTCTGAGCAAACAAACAATCTAGTGTAAATGAAGAGATAACATGAAAGAAATGAATGAAAGAAAGTAATAGATAGATAGACAAACAGACAGAAATAGATTGGTAGGCAGACAGAGAAAATTATAAAAAAAAAGAAAGAAAGAAACAAGACAGAAATAGACAGACAGACAGACAGACAGACAGACAGACAGACAGACAGACAGACAGAAAATAAAATACAAAGGAATAGACACAGATAGACAGACAGACAGAGATGGAAAGAGACTATTATAAAAAGAAGAAATAGAATATTATATTTGGGGTTTGTGGAGTCGTGTAATCTGCTGGTGTTGGTCCACTGTGTTTTATCAGGTCCAAGGTGAGCACAGCCGTAGACCAGGAAGCTTTAGAGCACTTCATGCTTCCCTCTGCTGACCAGTTTTACGATGTTAAATTCATTTTCCAGCAGGATTTGGCATCTGCCCACACTGCCAGAAGCACCAAAAGTTGGTTAAATTACCATGGTGTTGGTGTGCTTGACTGGCCAGCAAACTCACCAGACCTGAACCTCATAGAGAATCTGTGGTGTATTGTCAAGAGGAAAATGAGAAACAACAGACAAAAAAAGCAATTGAGCTGAAGGCCTCTGTCAAAGAAACCTGGGCTTCCATACCACCTCAGCAGTGCCACAGACTGATCACCTCCATGCCCCGCCGAATTAAAGCAAAAGGAGCCCCGACCAAGTATTGAGTGCATATACAGTAAAAGAACATACTTTCCAGAAGACCAACAATTCACTAAAAATTTTTTTTTTATTGGTCTTATGAAGTATTCCAATTTTTTTAGATTGAATTGGTGGGTTTTTGTTAAATGTGAGTCAAAATCATCACAATTAAAAGAAAGAAACATTCGAAAAATATCAGTTTGTGTGTGATGAATCTATATAATATACAAGTTAAATTTTTGTACTGAATTACTAAAATAAATCAACTTTTTAATGATATTCTAATTTATTAATATGCACCTGTGTGTGTTTGTATGTATATACATACATACATACATACATACATACATACATACATACATACATACATACATACATACATACATACATATATATATATATAATTATTATTTTATTTTTATTTTTTTCCCTTTAATTGAAGTTAGAGACCCAAACCTATTCCACATGTGCACGAAGCCAGTCCATGTGGTTTCCATGATTTGGAGTGGAATATCTCAAATGGCCTGCTATAGGGCTCTGACATGAACCCTGCTGCACACCAGACCTTCTCACCTTACATCACTTTACACCTGACTTTTGTGGGTGAATGAGCAAAATCTCCACAAGGGCACTCCACAATCTAGTGGAACATCTTCCCAGAAGAGTGGTTATTATAAGAGCAAATACAGTAGGAATGGGTTGTTCAAAAAGCATAAAAGAACCTAATAGTCAGGTGTCTTTTCTATATAAAGAAAACTCTTCTGTATAGATAGATAGATAGATGATTGGATGGATGGATGGATGGATGGATGGATGTCCTGTACATATACCAGCCTCTAGGTCAACTCAGAGATAACACTGCTCTTTTAAATAATGACCAGCCCATTAAATCCTTGCATTCTTATCTATCCTTGCATACTGAAATCCCTCTATTATTTCATTTCTTTCTCTAGTTCCTTTTGCTCATTTATACTAGTAGGGGCTGGGATGATAAGAACCAATCTGAAAGACAAAAAAAAGAAAAACTCCCCACAGGATTTAATCTCAACCTCTTCCTTCTGTTTCCAGCGACAGGCCAGTCGGCGTAGCCGAGGCCTTCATTACCGCACTCTCAGAACACAATCAGTGCAGAATTCTAGGCCGTACTGACTTCCTGCAGCCCTGCTGCCATACACTGTGACCATTTAAGCGCAAAATACTCTGACAGGCCTGGATGATAGGGGAGAGGATTTTCTGCTCAGTGCTACACTTTACGAAACAGTTTCTGCTGTAGTCTCTCAGAACATCTAGACAGCATGTTCATTAGGATAAAAAAAATGGACAGTAATTTAAGCAATTTTTACTTACTTTTACTTTTAAAGCAAGTAAGAATGTATAGGGATATAAAAAAAATTAAAATTGTGCTTAACGCGTTTGAGTGTTTCAGTTATTTTTCCAATATTAATTAAGTAGAAAAATGAACAATTGAACAATAGTGCACTCATAATGTTGATGAGAAATGGACACAGGGCACTTGGTTAAAAGTAAAGGTGTATATTGAGACTGGGATCCTGTGGGACACACAGTAGAAGCTGAACAAATGGGAAGTTTTAACTTTTATGTCCTGAGGATCAGATATGAAGCTCTGAGCAAACAAACTACTTGTCCATCTAGTGATCTGGTGTATATCATGATAGATAGATAGATAGATAGATAGATAGATAGATAGATAGATAGATAGATAGATAGATAGATAGATAGACTGACATACTGACAGACTGACAGAAAGAGATTTATACTTAGAAAGAAAGAAAGAAAGAAAGAAAGAAAGAAAGAAAGAAAGAAAGAAAGAAAGAAAGAAAGAAAAAAGACAGAGAGATAGATAGATAGATAGATAGATAGATAGATAGATAGATAGATAGATAGATAGATAGATAGAT
>MU589826.1:3144155-3252403 GCA_024362625.1 Silurus asotus
AGAAAGAAAGAAAGAAAGAAAGAAAGAAAGAAAGAAAGAAAGAAAGAAAGAAAGAAAGAAAGAAAGAAAGAAATAGATACAGTAGATAAATTAATAGAAAGATAAAAAGAGGGGAAAAAGAAAGAAAAAGAAAAAAAAAAAGACAGAGAGATAGATAGATAGATAGATAGATAGATAGATAGATAGATAGATAGATAGATAGATAGATAGATAGATATGTAGTTTCACGTCGCTCTGGATAAGGGCGTCTGCTAAATGCCGCAAATGTAAATGTAAATGTAAATGTAAATGTAAATGTAAATGTAAATGTAAAGTGAGCAGAGGGTGTAAAAAGAATAAAAAGTTCACCTCGCCACGGAAAAAAGATGCACTTGTTTACGAGTTCTGCTTCACAAGACTCCTCTTATATGAGAATCTTTCTTTACGAGGACGTTGTCCAGCTGAAGGCCATGAGCTGAGAAAAACGCTGACGAAATCAGTGGCGCTGGCTGAGAGGAGCCGTGTAATGGTGCTCACAGGAAGTCATACAGTGTACACTTATTTTACTGCCTATAAACAGGCTACTTTTTTTGTTTCCTGGTGTTCTACAATTGTCCCCTTGCAGAACACACTTAAATGGAAGCAAAGTAAGGAATGAAACACGGCAGGGAATGCTGAATGCAAGAGTAGTCCTGAAGTTTTCTAGTTAAAGCATACAAAAACATTTTTCTTCAACTTACATCACTGCAAACTTTCAGGATCCACGTTCCAGCTGAGGTTTAATTTTTCTTAAACTCATGCCAGGATTGTAACATCTTTTAGAGCATGTTTGTTCGGTCAGGGTCAGGGTTCGAACCAAGGTCCAACTGAGATGTGAACCCAAATTGTATTATAGTCAAAAAGGTACAAAAAAGAAAACAGCATAAAAATATAAATACAAACTCCGGGTTCCAAAAAGTCCATCATACAACAAAAAAAATCACACAAAAAGTCTTAGCAACAACACAGAAAATCGAAACTGAAAAAGCAAGGTGATAAATTGTGAAATTCCAAAAAATGATTACTATCAATTTAGGCTTAAATCTGTAATCTTTGATCAATGTTTTGATATAATCACAGACAGCCGATTAATGTTTGTTCCGAGAATTCATTACCATGTCTTTTCTGCATTGCAACTTCTCAAGTGACGGCCTTCAAACCAAGAGCCGATAGGAGCGCCGAACCTGATGATGCAATTCGCGCAACCACTTCATCCAGGTGGAGAGTACAGCAAGAAGAGAAACATTGAGTTCTGAAGGGGTAAAGGAGTGTTTGTATGACGTTTTTATCATCACGTCATAAACAAAATTGACAGAAGACTTAAAAACCAACTCAAAAACAAACCACACAACATAGCAATAAACAAGAAACAAAATAGGGAACAGGGCTAACGAGACTCAGGTGGATCAATACGAGCAGATGAGGGACTCTGGAACAAAACACCAACATCTGGTGAAAAAAACGAGTATATAACCTAAAAAAAAAAACAGAAAACACCCAGACCCTGACCGCAAACAAAGTCGTTCCTGTTATCACTTGTGCTGTAACATTTACAAATTCAAGTCATTCCTAGACCAGATGCTCCATGTTTTGTGTGTTCGTAAACCTATTAAGGCTAATCACTGTAGCTGGACATGTTAGCATGAAACGCCAGAAGTTGTCAGTCCAGAAAACTGTTCCATTTTTATATCAAAGTAATGCTGTTACATTGACATGTAGACAAGTCTAAGACATTAGACTTATTTAAAAAAATTCTGAAAGCGCATGAACTTTTTTAGTTTATTTCACAGGATGGCAAACAGGGAAACAGGGAATTTTGGAGCTAAGAGTTGGCAACCATAGAACGTCAGCAGGAATGAATACATCAACACTGGTTGACTAGGCTGCTCAGGATACCATCAGCCTAAAACTCTAAGTGTTTCAGGAAGAACGAGGTCTTGACTAAACAGCTGTTCGGACATCTACGGGAAGTTCATTCCATCACCTCAGGGCCAAAACAGAAAAGAGTCTTGATGTATACCAATCTCTTACACTGAGAGAAGCAGTGATAGAAGGTCTGAGGGAGCGTGGCGCGGTGCAAAGAGTGTTCAGAGCTTTGAGGTAAGAGGGTGCTGGTACATGTTTGTCCTTGTTTTGAATATTTGAAGCCTGTGCAGGGGGTGCAGCAGTGGGGTGATGTGGGAGAACTTACAGTAGGCAGGTTGCAAACAAGTCACGCAGCTGCATTTTGGATTATTTAATCGCAAAGGGATTTTCTGTGTCATTACCAGTTCGGATGTCACGAGAAACAGCTCAACACATCGATGATGCGAGGATGAGGGCTCCTCGCAATGGCAAGTCAAAGAGCCTCGATATTCTCTGGTGTGTCGGCCGTTTAACGGTACCTGGAGTCTTCTTTTTAAGGCTGAACCCGTTTCTTCCAAAATTAGCAGACGGGACACAATGATGACCTCTGAAATGGTAATGATGCCATAATTCCCTTTGCGCACCACTCACACAAAATTCTTTATAGCGAACGATGTTGCGCACCACTCCACCGCTCCAGTCCTGGGGATTCCCCTGGACACTGTACAGAAGGTGGGAGAAAGGAGGATGGCAGCAAAACTATCATCATTACTGCAGAACACCTCTCACCGCCTGTATGAAACTGTTACCTCGTTGAGCAGCTCCTTCAGTGACTGTGACTGTTACATCATAAGTGTCTGAAGGAGCGATACAGAAGGACCTGCTGCTATTAGACTGTACAATAAAAGCTGCTCACAGTGAACCATTAACCAAAATACACACTGTTATTACTGTTCAATGGTGTAATAGTTACTGTTTTTACTGTTGTACTATGTAATAATACCACCTGTGTGCAATAATACCTGCAATACGTACTTTCCCTCATCTGTATTTATACATTGTGCTGTGTATATACTTGTAATATTATAGTATGTCTTATTCGTCTTTCTTTTATATATTTGCATTTATTTTTAAATTTTTCATGCTGCTGTAACATAGAAATTTCCCCACTGTGGGACGAATAAAGGTTTGTCTTATCTTATCTTATCTTATCTTATCTCACAGGGTTCGAAATGAGTGCGCACTGGTTTTAAACAATTGTTGTTGTCCCAACTCCTAGTTTCAAGATTTCCCGTTTCCCTGCCCCACCCTGTATACACCATGTTGCTGTAGTAAAAATTCTATTTCCAGGTACATACTTTCGGACTGTTAAACAAAAGTTCAAACGCTCGAATTGATTTCAATACTTTGCATAAAACTCTAAAAAAAAATAACCTACTTTTTGTTTAACCTCTTAAAACTTTTTTTTTTAAATAAATATTAAACACAAACGTGACCTCTGCTGCAACATGCCCAGAGTCGACTTATGAATATTTGAGCGAATATTTTCTTCATCTGCATACCATTAACATGCAGATGGAGACATTTACTTGAAAGGTCACAGTTCTCACTTAATTTCCACAGGGGAAAGATAATTAAAGTAGAGACTGAGGTCTCACTAGGTTTATAATCACTAAATAGGAATTGTACGCTACATAGTTACATAAGTGTATCAACTATGTGTGATAGCGGTAGCATGTAATTGAGAACAAAAACAAAACGTACGACATGGAAACGGAAAAAGATACCTTGACTGGTTATGTGCTTAATCGTAATAGTCTTAAAATAGTATTATTAATATATATACAAAACCTGTCAAAAGCTTATTTTGGTTTTTGAGGCACATGTATGTTCCTTTTGTTTCTAAGCAACTGACTCGATAAAAGGTAGAAGAAACTAAATGACTAAAAAAATTTCTGTAGTCACATGAGTAGAAAAAATATTTTGTTATCTATCATGGAATGGCCTTCCCAGTCACTGCACCTAAATCCTATTGAACTGCTCTGGGATTAACTGGACCACAAGGTCCGGAGGAAATCAAATTTTTTTCTTTAATTCTAAGAAAGGATTTTTCAATTAAAATAAAGTCCAACATTTGTATATTTATATACATGATTATTCCAAACTTCTAACTTATATACATAGAATTTCTTATATATAAATTTCATTTTCTGCCATATGCGGTTCTTTTCCAAACCGTTAGCACAAAGCTGGAGGCACACAAATCTATAGGACGTCTTTGCATTATAATAAAATTTCGCGTTCACCCGAACATGGAAACCCAAACCTGTGCCAGCATGGCAATGTCCCTGTGCACAGCGCAAACTCCATGAAGATATGTTTTGTAGAGGAAGAGTTGGAGTGGCCTGGTATAAAGCAATGATCTCAACCCTTTTGGACGAATTGGAACACTGACTTCACCCCACCGTAACTTACCTACACCTGACTTCATCACCTTTGTGAACACAAAAACCCACAATCACACTCCAAAATCATGTGCAAGGAAGAAGAACGGTGGAGGAAATTATAAGAGCAAATTGGGACAAAATGTGTAATGTAATGCACAAAAAGAGCATATCATATTTATGACCACGTGTCCACAAACTTTTGGCAATATAGTGTATGCAGTAAACCTCTGATATTTTACGGCTCAGTAAATGTAAGGGTTCTCATTTGGAGCCTAACAAACAGCAAGTTGCGGATTATTTTAAAATTTGCGGGAATCCACAGCGGGAACGAATGTTCATGAACTTAAGGAATAACATTTTAAACTACTAAGAAATTCCATAAAAAATTTTTAAACACATAATTGTATTAAAGTGGATGATCTGCTGTGGCGCCCCCTAATGGGAGAAGCCGAAAAAAAGTAATTGCATCTACAAAAAAATGCATCTACAAATAGTGGAACAATTTCAGAAAAACGTTTCTCGACATACAATTGCGAAGACTTTGGAAACCTCTTTATCTACAGTACATAATATCATCAGAGGTTTTCAAAAATTTGGAGAAATCTTTGTGGGCAAAGGACAGGGTGACAATCTATATTGCCTGGAATCTTCTGGACTTCTGGACAGGCAGCACTGCAATAAATTAGCCTAAAAGTGAGTCGATAGCTCAGGGGTTAAGGCTCTGGGTTATAAGTTGGGAGTTCAAACCCCCAGTATAGCCAAGCTGTCACTCTTAGGCCCTTGAGTAAGACCCTTAACCCTGTGTGTTCCAAAATCTGACCCTGCTTTCTGACCCCAGTTTCCTAACATCGCTGGGATATGCGAAAATAAAATTTCAGCATGCTGTAATGTACATGTGACAAGTAAAAAGTGACCTTTTTACTTTTAGAATTGTGTAATGTAAAGCACTGCGTATATATCATATCTTTTATTTATTATCTATTATACAGAGTGGCAGGCGGGCAGGGCTAGCAAATCCTTCTCTGCTGGCCCAAACACTTTCAGAAGCACAGACCTGCATTTACAGCCTAAATTCTAATATTTGTTACATGAAATTGTATTAATTTATTCCCAACAGTTTATTCTCTTAATTTTGTAGCGTTTTTCTCGACTGCACTGCTTCCAGTAGCCTCTATGTGCTGCCATGTCAATCTAATCTGCCCAGGGCCTTCAGGGTCAGTACTGCTGGCCTTTTTACCGTAGTCTCCTTAAGAAATAGCTCTGTTTCTTTAACCAATCAGATTCATATTCTCCTCACAGGGCAGATTTTTTTTTTCTGTCCTCTTATTGGTTGGTCAAAGGGTTGGTTGTCATGTTATTAGACAAATATTGATTCTGAACTGCTCCAGATGATGTAGGTGGCACAGCTGAGGTTGTAGTGTAGAAGTTTGGAGTCTTTACTGGGTTTCTTGCTTTATTAAAATAGTATTCACCCTCCATATTCACCCTCTATTTTATGCCATTGGTTGTTATATTGCATTTTTGTATTGTATTGATGTTTTTTTCTATAATTGCGACGTGATGGTGGTATTAAGGGGTGGATTAAGTCAGGTAAGTCCTCACTGAGGCCCAGGTATCAAATGCACAGCCTGCCACTGATTTTAGAGTATCTCACAAAAGTGAGTACACATATCAGCATTTTAGTATACAGTAATGTGAAAAAGTGTTTGCCCCTTCCTAATTTTTTACTATTTTGCGGGTTTAATGATCCAAAACACACCAGCATGTCCACCTCTGAATGGCTGAGGGAAAAACAAAATAAAGAGTCCTGAACTGTATTCCATTGATATGATGTGGCATGACCTTAAAAAGGCGGTTCATGCTTAAAAACCCTCCAATGTGGCTGATTACAACAATTCTGCATAGATGAGATGAATTCCTCCCCAGCGCTGTAACAGGCAAGTTATCACAAACGCTTGATTGCAGTTGTTGCTGTTAAGGGCAGACCAACCAGTTATTAGATTTAGGAGGCAAACACTTTTTCACAGAGGGCCATGTAGTTATGGATTTAGTTTTCCCTAAATGATAAAAACCTTCATATAAACAATGCATGTTGTGTTCATTGTGTTATTTTTTACTAACATTTAAATTAGTATGATGATCTGAAACATTGAAGTGTGACAAATGTGCAAAAAAAAGAAGGGGGCAAACACTTTTTCACGCCACTGTAATCTTCTCAAGGGACAATTTATAGAAATTCAGCTTAGATTTATTTTAGAGTAGTCAATGTGCAGCTTGTATAGCATTACAGATTTACTGTCCTCTGAAAAACAACTCATAGCCATTATTGTCAAAATAACTGGCAACCAAAGTGAGTACACCCCAAGTGAACATGTCGAAAGTTGATTAAAATATATCCAAGTTTTATTTTTATAGTATTGTCCCTTGAGAAGATTATACTAAAATAGTTGCTCAAATGTGGGGGTGTACTCACTTTTGTAAGATACTGTATCTTTTATATATAGTACAGACCAAAAGTTTGGTCACACCTTCTCATTCAAAGAGTTTTCTTTATTTTCATGACTATAAAAAGTGTAGAGTCACACTGAAGGCATCAAGGGCTATTTGACCAAGAAGGAGAGTGATGGGGTGCTGCACCAGATGACCTGGCCTCCACAGTCACCGGACCTGAACCCAATCGAGATGGTTTAGGGGTGAGCTGGACCGCAGAGTGAAGGCGAAAGGGCCAACAAGTGCCAAGCATCTCTCTGGGAACTCCTTCAAGACTGTTGGAAGACCATTTCAGGTGACTACCTCTTGAAGCTCATCAAGAGAATGCCAAGAGTGTGCAAAGCAGTAATCAAAGCAAAAGGTGGCGACTTTGAAGAACCTACAATATGACATTTTTCAGTTGTTTCACACTTTTTTGTTATGTATATAATTCCATATATAATTCCACGTGTTCATTCATAGTTTTGATACCTTCATTGTGAAGCCGCAATTTTCATAGTAATGAAAATAAAGAAAACTCTTTGAATGAGAAGGTGTGTCCAAACTTTTGGTCTGTACTGTATCTACAACTTTTTTTAAATTGGGGTTGTATGTACATATACAGGGAGTGCAGAATTATTAGGCAAGTTGTATTTTTAAGGATAAATTTTATTTGAGGATTTAATTTGAACAACAACCATGTTCTCAATGAACACAAAAAACTCATTAATATCAAAGCTGAATATTTTTGGAAGTAGTTTTTAGTTTTAGCTATTTTAGGGGGATATCTGTGTGTGCAGGTGACTATTACTGTGCATAATTATTAGGCAACTTAACAAAAAACAAATGTATACCCATTTCAATTATTTATTTTTACCAGTGAAACCAATATAACATCTCAACATTCACAAATATACATTTCTGACATTCAAAAACCAAACAAAAACAAATCAGTGACCAATATAGCCACCTTTCTTTGCAAGGACACTCAAAAGCCTGCCATCCATGGATTCTGTCAGTGTTTTGATCTGTTCACCATCAACATTGCGTGCAGCAGCAACCACAGCCTCCCAGACACTGTTCAGAGAGGTGTACTGTTTTCCCTCCTTGTAAATCGCACATTTGATGATGGACCACAGGTTCTCAATGGGGTTCAGATCAGGTGAACAAGGAGGCCATATCATTAGATTTTCTTCTTTTATACCCTTTCTTGCCAGCCACGCTGTGGAGTACTTGGACGTGTGTGATGGAGCATTGTCCTGCATGAAAATCATGTTTTTCTTGAAGGATGCAGACTTCTTCCTGTACCACTGCTTGAAGAAGGTGTCTTCCAGAAACTGGCAGTAGGACTGGGAGTTCAGCTTGACTCCATCCTCAACCCAAAAAGGCCCCACAAGCTCATCTTTGATGATACCAGCCCAAACCAGTACTCCACCTCCACCTTGCTGGCGTCTGAGTCGGACTGGAGCTCTCTGCCCTTTACCAATCCAGCCACGGGCCCATCCATCTGGCCCATCAAGACTCACTCTCATTTCATCAGTCCATAAAACCTTAGAAAAATCAGTCTTGAGATATTTCTTGGCCCAGTCTTGACATTTCAGCTTGTGTGTCTTGTTCAGTGGTGGTCGACTTTCTGCCTTTCTTACCTTGGCCATGTCTCTGAGTATTGCACACCTTGTGCTTTTGGGCACTCCAGTGATGTTGCAGTTTTGAAATATGGCCAAACTGGTGGCAAGTGGCATCTTGGCAGCTGCACGCTTGACTTTTCTCAGTTCACGGGCAGTTATTTTGCGCCTTGGTTTTTCCACACGCTTCTTGCGACCCTGTTGACTATTTTGAATGAAACGCTTGATTGTTCGATGATCATGCTTCAGAAGCTTGGCTATTTTAAGACTGCTGCATCCCTCTGCAATATATCTCACTATTTTTGACTTTTCTGAGCCTGTCAAGTCCTTCTTTTTACCCATTTTGCCAAAGGAAAGGAAGTTGCCTAATAATTATGCACACCTGATATAGGGTGTTGATGTCATTAGACCACACCCCTTCTCATTACAGAGATGCACATCACCTAATATGCTTAATTGGTAGTAGGCTTTCCAGCCTATACAGCTTGGAGTAAGACAACATGCATAACGAGGATGATGTGGTCAAAATACTCATTTGCCTAATAATTCTGCACTCCCTGTATATAGATCACTCAGTTTTAGTGTCTGGCAACGTCAAAAAAGAGAGAGTAAAAAGAGCTAAAATTGCACTTTGAAACACCAAAAACACGGCTCTAACAATGAGACAACTGAACTGCTGGCGAGAGCCAAAAAAACAATCTGTTTTCTTTTTTTTCCATGGGGAAATTAGCCAAGATCAGGCCGTATGACACGAATTAACAACTTAATCCTAAAGTCACAGTGAATTGCAGCTTCGGGAGCCATTTTCCGTCGAGTGCGTCTGTGCTGTTCTTACTGCAGACGGCTTTTCGGCTCACCTCATGTTGGCAGGATGAGCAGGTTTAGTCCGACGAACGGAACCCAGACTTGCTGATTAAAGATTCAGTTGAAGGGTTTTATTATGTTTGCGAAGGCTAAGTATTCGTCCCGGTTGGTATTTTGTTATAGAAATTGTTGACATTTATTTTTCCGTGATTAAACCTCAAAAGGGAAGCTCTGTGCACTGAATAACTATTAGCGTGGATTTTTGGGGCGATAATTGTGCAATTTGTTCTCGGCACTAGAAATGTCTTGGTAGTAAATGAACCGGCTTATTAACTCCGCAACTGTTCAATTTGTTACGCTTCTAGACAAAAGGTCGTAGTATCATGCGACATGACTACATTCTTCCACTGACTCAACGAAGTTTGAGCCAGTTATCTTTCTTTCTTTCTTTCTTTCTTTATTGCATTTCTTTCTTTCTTTCTTTCCTTCTTTCTATCTTACTTTCTTTCTTTTTCTTTCTTTCTATCTTTCTTTATTTCTTTTGTTCTTTCTTTCTTTCTTTATTGCATTTCTTTCTTTCTTTCTTTCCTACTTTCTATCTTACTTTCTTTCTTTTTCTTTCTTTCATTCTTTCTTTCTTTCTTTCTATCTTACTTTCTTTCTTTTCTTTCTTTCTTTCTTTCTTGCATTTCTTTTTTTCTTTCTATCTTACTTTCTTTCTTTCTTTATTGCATGTCTTTTTTCTTTCTTTCTTTCTTTCTTTCTTTCTTTCTTTCTTTCTTTCTTTCTTTCTTTCTTCCTTTTTTTATTTGCATACCTTTCTATCTTTCTTTCCTTCTTTCTTCATTGCATACCTTTCTTTTTTTCTTTCTTTCTTTCTTCATTGCATACCTTTCTTTTTTTCTTTCTTTCTTTTTTGGTTTCTTTCTATCTTAAATTCTTTCTTTTTCTTTCTTTATTGCATTTTTTTCTTTCTTTTTTCTTTATTTTTTTAATTACATACCTTTCTTTCTTTCTTTCTTTCTTTCTTTCTTCATGGCATACATTTCTTTCTTTCTTTCTTTCTTTCTTTCTTTCTTTCTTTCTTTCTTTCTTTCTTTCTTTCTTTCTTTCTTTCTTTTTCTTTTATGCTGAGGCTCAGCTCTCTGGTGTCCTGTTAGGTTAAACATTTCGAGCTTCTCTTTGGAGGTAATGTAACTTGCAAATCTTTTCTCTTGCCAGCTGAGTATAATGAAGACCGATAATCATATTTCACATTTTTTACTGCTCGCGTGTTCCTCGGAATTAGTCGCCTTTAATGAGAATGAATGTGAACAGACCAGGAAAAAATCAACGTATAAAAGAAACAAAAAAAACTCATTACTGTATACATCTATACAGTACTGCATACCGAAGTGTTTGATTCCTTTTAATATTATTGGTAAATATTATGCATATTTTATTAAAAACGCAAGTATAATCGCAGACAAATGCAAAGTTCAATGTCATTTTCAGGAAAATAGCTGTTTACATAGCACTAGCTGATAGACTGCTGACTCCTGGGCTGAGTAGTGAACTGACTGCTGACTCCTGGGCTGAGTAGTGAACTGACTGCTGACTCCTGGGCTGCTGACTCCTGGGCTGAGTAGTGAACTGACTGCTGACTCCTGGGCTGACTGGTGGACTGACTGCTGACTCCTGGGCTGAGTAGTGGACTGACTGCTGACTCCTGGGCTGAGTAGTGAACTGACTGCTGACTCCTGGGCTGACTGGTGGACTGACTGCTGACTTCTGGGCTGAGTAGTGGACTGACTGCTGACTCCTGGGCTGAGTAGTGGACTGACTGCTGACTCCTGGGCTGACTGGTGGACTAACTGCTGACTCCTGGGCTGAGTAGTGGACTGACTGCTGACTCCTGTACTGACTGCGGACTCTTTTTTTCTGCAACTCCCGACTGCTGTCACGTGAGCGTATACTTCACATGGAAAATATTAAAATAAACCATCCAAGCAAGATGAAAATGGGTTCCCTTTTGAGTGTGGCTGATCTTAGGATTTCTTCTTCATATAATCTCAGGGAGTTTTCATACACTGTCACTAACTGCTGACTCATTGGCTAACTTTTGGACCGACTGACACTAGGAAATCCGAAAACAAAATAACAAATGGAAAAACAAAAGAATTCAATTCAGTTCAATTTAATTTATTTTTATTTGTATAGCGCTTTTAACAATGAACATTGTCTCAAAGGAGCTTTACACAGATAATGTGGTGATTAAATGTAAATATGTTCTTTGTAAGTATGTTTGTCCCTGATGAGCAACTGTGGCAAGGAAAAACTCCCCGAGATGGCATAAGGAAGAAACCTTGAAAGGAACCAGACTCAAGAGGGAACCCATCCTCATCTGGCTTGCACCAAATGTCCATTTGAAGCATATATACAAAGTTGCGGGGTACAGTGATGATGATCAGAAGCAAACTGCACTCCCGAGTCAGTGCAGCAGACCGCCGACACCAACTACAGTCCAATCCGTCCTCAAAGCACCCGTTCTACTCCGGAATTACATGGAACCACCCAAGGTGTTGATGAGATACTGTCCCAAGCTGCACAGAAGTGTGAAGATCCACGGAGGGGAGAGGGGCAGGAACAGTGGTCAATGGAGCCTCAGGAGCATGTTTAACTCGACCGAGAGAGAGAGAGAGAGACAGAGAGAGAGAGAGAGAGGGTGACGGGAAGAGAAGGATATGGATTATTAAGTGTCCCTATTGTTGTATGAAAGTTAATGTCACTGTGCAGTTTGGACTCCGGCAAGACTCGCTATGGCAGCATAACTAAAAGGGAGAACCAGAAGGTAACACAGACATGAGGGATCTCTGGGATAAAAGACGACCCACCACACCACCGTCAACAAACCCGAGTGAACGTGTGAATGTGAGGGGACGACAGCATACAAATATACCAGTTCACCAAACACTCTATATCCATGCTCCCTCCAGATCTGAGCCTTTACCTAAGAAAAAAATCTACTGATAAAAGACTTGACTAAATAAATACGTTTTCAACCTCGACTTGAACACTGAGACTGTGTCTGAGTCCTGAACACTGGTTGGAAGGCTGTTCCATAACTGTGGGGCTTTATAAGAAAAAGATCTGCCCCCTGCTGTAGTCTTTATTATTTGAGGAACCAACAGATAGCCAGCACCTTTTGATCTAAGTAGGCGTGGAGGATCATACTGGTACAGAAGTTCACTCAGATACTGGGGTGCGAGACCGTTAAGTGCTTTATATGTCAGTAGTAGTATTTTATAATCAATGCGAGATTTGATTGGGAGCCGGGGTGATGTGGTCGTATTTCCTAGATCTAGTGAGGACTCTTGCTGGTGCATTCTGAACTAACTGAAGCTTATTTATGCACGTACAAGAAAAAATCCGAAAACATAATGACAATTCAGACAAACCGGAAAAGGTAGGTATCGTTTGAGACTGAAACACTTACCGATCATTGGACGAGACACATGTCATTCAAGATATACAGGTAACACTAAATGTATACTGTATACTAAATTGTTGTGTTTTTTTCATTTGTTTTTGCATTTGTTATTTCGTTTTCGGATTTCTTTTGTTTATAGTCCTTTAAAATCCTCTTTTGCACATTACTGCATAATCAGAGAATACAATAGGTTTACTGGTCATCATTATTTTGTGTTTTGTGTATCTGTCTATCTATCTTGTGTTGTCTTAATGTAGCACCAGGTTTCTGGAGGAACGTTGTCTCATTTCACTGTGTCCTGCGTCAGCTATATATGATAGAAATGACAATAAAAGCTTCTTGACTTGACTAGAATATAAAATGACATGTCATACATTTTATCTGTTTCCAGTTACATTTAATCTCATGGAATATTCATATAAACCGGTTTTAAAGCAAATATATATATAAATCTGCTGCATAAACAGCTGCTTGTCTTTTTTTTCACTCTTTCATAAATGAAGGATATAAAAACAAAACCACAGCAGAAACCAAAAAGCCGTTGATCGTGAAAGTCTTTTAAAACATGCTGCTTGTTACAAAGAGCTGACACTGGAGATTCCTTCGATAATAAATACATTACAGAATTATTGTTCATATCAGTGTCATTTATTAAATTGTATTTAATTGTATTATTAAATAATGATTATTAATAATCCTTTAATAAATAACAGCACCGACCACAGTTACACTATAGAGAAAAAAAACAATTGGACACCTGACTTTTCCAGCCAATTGTGGTTCTTCTGCAAACTGTTAATACAAAGTTGGGACGTATTCGGATGTGGTAGAATGAAATCTTCTCTTCATTTGAACAAGGAGACCCTATCCTATTTCACCATGATAATGCCCCTGTGCACAGTGCTAGCTCCTTTAAAATATGCTTTACATGCCTTAGAGTGGAAGATCTCCTGCTACAAAGCTCTAACCTCAATATTGATTGGAAATCTACTCAAAAGAGTGGAAATTCTTATAACACAAAATGGAGACTCAATGCGGAATGGGGTGTTTAAAAAACACATGGTCAGGTGTCCACAAATTTATTTTAATGGCCCTAACACGGTCGCAAAGTGCCAGAGTCTTGCAAATGTTTCAGCATGACTCTTAAATGTAAATGAGGCTTTGTTAAAGGCCGTGTTTGAAAGGTCATTTCGCTTTGCGCGAGCTGATCTCTGCATTCCTGAAGCTCTTAGCGCATCCCCCCTCGATAAAACTTCCCTCACCATGGCAACCAAAAGAAGACGGTAGCAATTGAATTGAGTGAGCAAAAAAAATATTCAAAGTTAACAGAGTCTAAAGTCAAACATCCAGCAAGGCATCGTTAGTGCATGACCCGATCGACCCTAGCGCATTACTAACGACCCGCCATTAATACTGCGCCCAAGGATAGAGAAAGCGATCCAGTTCGCTATTAGACACGATGTTGCGAACGCTAAACTCTCATATTGTCATAATATGCATATGAGTGTGTTATTATTCTCTATTAGTCATGCTAGTGGCAATTCGCTTGGTTTCATGTCTTCAGACCTTGTGTGACCTTGAGACCTGTGAGATCGAGTAAGCAAGAACCTCTACAAACTTCCAGAAACGCTTCATACAACTCTCCAGATGGATACACATGTTCGCAGCCCACTGATCATAATTCAGTGTGCAATTGTGTGCCTCCATCTTTGTGGTAACAGTTTGGGGAGGAACCACATATGGCTGGAAAAGTCAGATGGTCAAGGTAGCCTTGACAAGGGGTTCCCTCTGGTAGTCTGGAGGAAAATATTCCAAGTTGGCTTTGACTAAAAAACCTTTGTGATGCAATAAACTTTATTTGTTTAATAGGAAATGTTGCCAATTTTACCAGTTATAAGTCCAAAGCTGGAATGAAGGCACCTCTGACCAGTGTTCCTGTCTCTTTCTCTTTAGATTTGCCCTCCTCTGGATGAACTGCCCTTCATTATGAGACCACTCTGTGCAGCTGGGGATGGTTCCACGTCAACAGCCGAACAAAGCCTAAAGTTTCTGAGCAACTGAAGAACTTTAAGGATGGATTTGGACTGTAATTAATATTAAAACTCAATGAAAATGGCTCAGGACCACAGTTTGCACGAACAGATCTGCATTTAAGCACCCAACACTGAATGGTCCACCTCAACAATAATGGAATTGTAATGAATATTTGGTGCCACCCAGATGATAATGGGTGTGCCTTTTAAATTTGGTTCCACTGAGGGTTCTTCTCAATGCCATCTCAAGGAGTTTTTCCTTATCACAGTTTTCCACTAGCTCCCTTATTGCATTTTAATTTAATAACATTTATTTTTCTGTAAAGCTGCTCTGGGACAATGTTTATTGTTAAAAGTGCTCTACAGGGAAAACAACTGAATTGAATTGAATGTTGAGGATCACTTTGACTATCTGACATTTCCAAAGAAAGTGTAGACATCTTTTCATATTTATACAGTTTGGTATCAGATAGTTTGGAGAACTGGGCAAAGTCCGCAGAAGCCAAATCTGGCGAGTAGGGTGGGGGCGGAAGTGAGATCATGTACTAGATTGTTCTCCGATAATCATCATGCACAAGTTGCTGAATGATTTCCACATTTTGAGCTTGTTGAAGGTCTTCCTGATCTCTTATGGTCTTCCAGTGATGTTCTTCTGTTCTTAAAGTGCATGTGAAACTTGAAACACCTTAAACGACTTGTTGCAGCATCTCCCTATGCTAAACCTATGTCATGTCAAACGTCTCTGTGGCAAATTTGCTCAGTTTCATGCAGAATTTCACGTTTGCTTTTTGTTCTAACCTGCTGTCCATGATTAAATCGCAGATGTGGTACCGCACGTGGTTAGAATAGCACCGGTTTGCACCATTAGTCTTGAAACATTTTGATACCATAGTAACAAGTTCAACGTTCATGATTTGGGAAACGTACAGGGAACGTACATTAGGAATGTACAGTTTATTCCTTGCATTTATGGAGATACTGTACGCCGGCCCATATTCACTTGTAGTCCTTGGGTATGCTGAAAAGTGCAGCAACCTCACACAAGAAGCCCCCCATTATGATTAAAGCCCAAACATCATAGAGCAGCATTCCTACGATGTATGCATAGCTGATTCACATGAATAGTAATTGAACTGCTCTCCGAACATTTCTTTGATTCATTGCCGAGCATTTCGCGTCTCCAAAAGCAACACAGGGCCGGCACGGCAGGTGAAACAGATGCAATAGAGGCATTAATTAATAAATGTAATAAAGTCCTTTTGCTGTCTTTTCGTTCCTCTGCATCTTGCGATAAATCAGCGGGTTCTTCCATTTCCACTTCCAGGGTGCGTCAAACTCAGGGTTGTGCAGCAATCCTCTGTGTTTCGATGACAAGCGAAGAACAAAAGACCCAAATGCAATCCAGCACCTTTCCTTTCAAGGCGATAGCTCCGTGATGAAAAGAAATGACTCCAATAGTGCCCCCCCACACACCTTTTTTCCCATCAACATGCCCTTTTATTATTTCTCCACCAGTCCCACTGCACTGCTACAATGCTTTATTTGTAATAACCTCCATCCATTAAATTGGATTTCAGCACATTTTATGTAAGATGTATTATAGTAATCCGAGGTGGTGGGAATAATTATATTGTGGCTCCTTTTTCTATCAGTTCTCCCTCCACTCCTCACACATCCTCTTCTCGCAAAACTTTCTCAATCACTATCTGATGGAACAAAAAAAAAAATTTGCATGGATGCTCTCATGTGAAAACACGCTTTCATTCTTGCCTTCTTTCTCTCTCCTCCTTCCAAGTCTTGAAAAGAGAATAAAGATTTTCTTTCTCACAATCCCAAGTTAATAAAACAATCCAAAACAAACAATATGTTTGAAGAGTCAACCGGCAACCTGACAAAGCCAATCTATTTTTATATTTTTGTTAATTGCTTCACGAAGGCAGCACTTTTCATAAGGAGAGGAACGAATAAACAAGCGTTAACTGGAGCATTGCCTTAAAACAATGTTCATTACCATAATCCTAATTACAGGAATGGCGAAGGGAGGCATCTCTGCATGGAAATGTGAAAATTTAATGTGGAGAGAAGCTGTTTAGCAGACGAGCGACACTTCTCTCCTCGCCGAAACGGCCGGCGCATAAATGATCCATGTCCCAAATCAGCCAATAAATTAGAGGAATAATGAAAGTGAAGAGGCAATTTAAGGTACCCTTGTTCACTAATCAGGCCGATGGCTTCCACTCAGAGAAGCTAAAAGATTGCTGGGCTCCAGGTTTTAAATCCTGCAGAAATTCAGGAAATTTGTTCATGTATACATGTTTAAAACATTACAAGGGAATAGGGTCATAAAAAAATTCGAATTGGGGTTAAAAGAAATGAACAGTGATGTATTAGATTAAATGTAATTTTTGGCTAATAAAAAAAAAATTATAAATAAATCTGCACTATATAGCTTATATATATATATATATATATAAGCTAATTTTACTCTCTACTTTACATTTATGATTTAAGAAATGTTCTTTTATATATGTACTTCCACACTATTTGAATTGACAATGTGACCAATTACATTTTGCACCTCTGTTGAAGATTTCATCAAGGCTCGACACTCCCCCACCGACATCTGCTGCCTGTGAGTGACTTTTTAACACTGCTGGTCTAATCTTCCGTCTAAAAAGAGCTCAGAAAATAAGAAAAAACTTGAAAGCCAGCTTTTTGTTAAGGCTGAATAAAAATATTGCATCTTTCTAAAACTGAGCCGTGCATTAAATCACAGTCAGCATGGAATGTTCTGTTTTTATTCTATCCAAAATAATTTACTTTCATTTTATCTGTCCATCGAATACTAAAGGTTCTTCTACTTTGTGAAATGATACTGTAATTTTTTATTTTTTATTTTTTCTGCTTTTTTACTATGCCTTTTTTCGTTTTGATCTTTGTTTCATTCTGGCATGTTGAAGAGACTGTTGTGATGATGGTTAATGCAGTGTTCAGGTGTACAATATGATTTGTATTTTTCAGGAAATAAAACCTCACAAATCAACAGTTTTTGGCTTTTCATGTGTCTTGGTACTGTTCAAATCAGATACTCAGATTTTTACTCAAGTCATATTGGAATTGGTGACTTTTAACTTGTAATGGAGTAAGTTTGGCAGTAAGTTATATACTTTTACGTATGCATTTCTGGTACACTTTACACCTCTGGAAATGCACCTATGCATAATTAAATATGCATAGATTTGCATACCTACAACCCAAATCTTGAAATGTTGTTAGAGTGATAGGATTTTAATACAAATCAGCCTTTATAAGCCAAATTCCTCTATAACAACTTTCTCATAAAATGTACTAAAGTGAATTTACATTTACATTTACATTTAGCAGACACCCTTAATCCAGAGCGACGTACAAACGTGCTTTAAATCTCTAGTAGTGAATAAATCTACACTGGTACGCAAGATTACAAACTCAATATAAATATAACTCGAAACTTACAAACTTGGAAAGTGCTAATTTAAGTGTTTCAGGAAGAGGTAGATCTTCAGTCATCGCATAAAGATAATCAGGGACTCTGCTGTACTAACATCTGGGGGAAGTTCATTCCACCACCTCGGTGCCAGAACAGAGAAGAGCCTTGAATTGTACTTACCTCTCATTCTGAGAGAAGGTGTTACCAGTGGAGCAGTGCTGGAGGATCTCAGACAGCGTGGTGCAGTGCGAGATGTGATGAGGTCTCTGAGGTAAGATGGTGCTGGTCCATTTTTGGCCTTGTAGGCAAGCATCAGTGTTTTGAATCTGATACGTGCAGCTACTGGAAGCCAGTGAAGGGAGCGCAGCAGTGGGGTGGTGTGGAAAAACTTGGGCTGATTGAACACAAGTCGTGCAGCTAAATGTAAATGTATACACACACACACACACACACACACACACACACACACACACACACACACACACCTAGATTTATAACTAAGGCAATTTAGCATAACCTGGTTTACCTACAGCAGTGGCATGTATCGGAAAATAAAAAGAAATTTCCAAAGAAATTTCAGAAAGAAAACAACCTGAGCGTTTTGATGCTCCTGCCTGTTTGCATTATCGATGCACATGAAAGGAAACTTCAAATAAACCAATTGGAGACCTTAATCAGACATCACACCTATCTACCTTAGATTATTGAGAAATTCCATATACAGTACCTGTAATAATTTTGGAAACATCCTTCCTTTTGTTTTTAATGCAACAAAACAGTATGAATATTTGACCAAACAAATATATAAATATACAGACTTTATTTTAAGTTGAAAATCCTTCTTTAGCATGAATACCAGCTTTACACACGCTCAGGACCTGGACAGCTAGTTTCTTCAGCTGAAACACTTTGCTGTGCCTCTTGTAAAACTTGCCAAAGGTGTTCTTCACTCATTGGAGAGTCTTTTCTTGTGATCCTGTTTATCTCAGAGCAGTTCAATAGGATTTAGGTACGGTGACTGGGCAGGCCAATTGTCTTTTTTTGTATGGTGAAGTTAATTTCAATGAGCCACAGTCCAGATGGAATTGCATGGTGCTGAAGTATGGAATGGTTGCCATGCTGGTTCCTTTCACCCAGAATAAGTCTCCAACCTTCCCTACTCCAAAACAACCCCAAACCATTAAGTTTCCAGCTCCATGTTTGATTGTGGGGGTGACATCTCTCCTGTTCTCTGTCTTACAAAAGTTCAAAGACAAACATATCCAATTTGAACTCATCTGTCTAATTATCTGTCCAATGTCTGTCAGTTTTTCACTTTCACCTAGTTTGTTGCATAGAAATAAAAGAACCATGCATGTGTCTCAAAAACCACAAAAGACTACCTGTACATCCATTCAGGTCTCATGAAATACTGTTGGGAATTTAATAAGGAGTATAGATGAATCTTCTTCCAACCTTTTGACCCTACACTTCAACATGACCCTTTGCACCTTATCATCCATGCTTTCGTTTTTATCTCATCCTGTCTTCTTCTCTCAGAAATCGCTCTTAAAAGTAAAGCTGATAGTAATAACAAGTGAACTCGGTATTGACCGAGACTGCTGCCAGCAGTTCAGATAGAATTTATACACACTGCTCTTTTTTTTTTTCTTCTAAAAGATGAAGAGTGTTAAAACTAATGTGAGAGAGAATAACTTGGCAGGTGAAGACGGGTAGACAATCAAACCTGACAGTGCTCTATCAGCAGCATGAGCAGCGGCGATGTTCATTATTTTAACATTTTAATGAGGTGCTGTTTCCACTCTGCACTCGCACAAAATCTTGCAGTCTAGCATTTAAACCGTAGACAGAACGTCGTTTTTTTTGTGAGCGCAGTATGAGGTATGATTAGGCAATTAAGAGCGATTAAGAGCATAAACAGCACAGCTGTCAAATTCTTAAACCTCTGTGAAGCTGCTAGCTTTCAATTCATTTGTGCTCATGCTGCATTTAATCGAGTGCAATGGAAATCCCTATATTTATACTTGTTGTATCTGTTAGTGTTACAGACAGCAAATCAATGAGAATATAAATGCGTGGAAAAAAAAAGTATTGGGACACATGACATTTTAGGCACGTGTCGTTCTGGCGCAAACTGTTACTAGAAGGTCGGAGGCACACAACTGCCAGGAAACTACGCCTAATCCTTGCTGACTATGTTGCTCCACCCCCTGGGTTTCTCCAAGGTGTTTGCTTGGCCCCTAGGTTTTGCTGACAATGTAGTCCAGGCCTCCACAGAGGGTGTTGCTCCGTCTCAGACCTTCGCAGAGGGCGCTGTCCTCCTCAGACCTTCGCAAAGGGTGTCGCTCTGCCTCAGACCTCCGGAGAGGGCGTCGCTCTGCCTCAAACCTCCGCAGAGAGGTTCGCTCCACCTCTTCTCATCGGCCAGAAAGTGCTTGGGGCAGCCACCTGGAGGCTCGCTGCATGCTTCATCTGGCATTTCCTGACCATCTACAGCGTTCTACCCGGTGACAGTTCTTCTCAAGTCCCGATGTGTTCGCCGCCTTTTTTCATGCCACAGGATTTTCGTGCCTGTCTAGTATTTCCCTACACCTCCAGCAGTGGTTAATTTATTGGATTTGGATCGGAAGGTCACAAGTTTAAATCCCACCACCACCTAGCTGCCACTGCTGGGCAATCCCCTGCACATTTGTAAGTCTCTGTGGATAAGGGCATCGGCCAAATGGCATAAATGTTCCAACAAGTGGAAGATCTTGAGTGGCCTACTACTGACCTTAACCCTATTTAACACATTTGAAATAAATGGGAACTGCACCCCAGCCCTCCTCACCTCACCTACATCAGTACCTGACTTTACTAACACCCTTGTAGCTGAATGAGCACAAATCACCACAAGTACACTCCAAAATGTAGTGGAACATTTTCCCAAAAGAATAGAGGTCACTATAACAGCAAATGGAGACTTAGTGTGGAACGGGATGTTCAAAAATCACTTATGGTCAGGTGACCACAAACGTTGTCCCTATAGTGTATCGTTGTTTTTATGACACTGTAATAAAAGAGCATTGGTATTATGGAACACTTTGCGTCTTGAGTCTGCAACACTAGCCCTCTTCAGTGCAGTGCTGAAAGGCATCTTTTATTTTTGGGAGGTGTGTATATGTGTGTGTGAGGGGGTGGTGTTAAGCAGCCTTCTGGGTAATCTCCAGGGTGAGCTAATTAGCACCGACTACATGAGGAGAAAACCAAGTGCCTTTTCAACTTGTGATAAAAAAAGACAGCCGGAGTTTCATTCTCTCGACTGCCTCGCTGGCAAATTGCCTGCTAAATGAAAGCAGTATTTCGCTATCCGTATCCGAGGCTTCCTTGAACTCCGAAACCCTTTTCTCTGAAAGAGGAAGAGGAAGAACAATCTCTTTTTCTATAGTTTTGTTACTTTTTTCTGAAACGCTTTCTTAGCGGTAGCCTATTCTTTTTGGAAGCCTTTCATGGCAAACTAAGTAGGATGCTTTGGAAATAAATTTAAAAAGAAGAACAAGGAAAAAAAAAGAAAGAAAAAAAAAAAAAGAAAAGCAAAGCTCGGAATTTGAACCGAATACTAGTGCATACAATTAGCTGGCGTGAGAGGAAAGTGTGACACAATCTATCAGCCGAAAAGCCCTGAATGGATTTTGTTCAGTTAAAAATCGCAGACAAAATGTCATATGGATAAATAATCTCCATTTTTTTACATGTTTGCATAAATGTCTGCAATGTTTCCTTATAAATCAGTAAAATCTAATCGATTAAATTAAATAAAACACTTTTTCAGCTATATGTGCCTCTTCGCAATCTGTAACATCATTTTGGATATACAGAATTGTACAGGATGCCCAAACATGTCTAAGCATGCCTTTGTTTGCAAACCGAGCTCCATGAAGCTATGCTTTACATGGATTGGAGTGAAAATTTGGCCTCCTACAGAGCTTTGATTTTAACCCTATTGAACACCTTTAGGATAAATTAGAATCCTGACTGCATCCCAGGCCTCCTCACTGTACATCAATACCAGCTCCACAAGCACACTCCAAAATCTAGTGGTAAATCTTTCCAAAAGAGTAGATATTAGTATATCATTATTATAATAGCAAATGGGGACTAATGTTGGAATGGGATGTTCAGGAAACAGATACAAATCTTACGCTCAGGTTTCCACAAACATCTGTTTATATAGTATGTACAGTAATTTAGATATGAAGTGTAAATACCGTATTTTCCAGACTATAAGCCGCTACTTTTTTCCCATGCCTTGAACCCCGCGGCCTAAACAACGAAGCGGCTAATTTATACATTTTTTCTGCGTTTTCCCAATTTCACAAGCTTCATGCCAAAAAACTGAGCCCCATAACATTAGACTAATGAAATTACAGAACGGGTTCAGGTGAATCAATGAAACTCTTTATATTAAATCAGATGCGCTCCCACTGAATCGGGCCACACCATTTCATAAATATGGATGATGTTCCTCTGAGGTTTGACCTGCCGCTCACTCGGACTGTCTACAGGAAAGGTGACTTATTCATCACGCTGAAAACAACCGGGCATGAAAACACACTTCACCTGTGTTCTGAGCTGCACGGCATCGGGAGAAAAGCTTCACCGATGGTGATTTATAAACGCACGACGATGCCAAAAGATAAACTCCTGAGAGAAATAGTTGTGAAAGGAAGGAGGAAGACAGTGAACAATGACTTTCTTGGTAGGCCACTGTTTAGATACAAGCCGTGTAACAAACACTGTCTTTCATTAAAACCTGTGTAAAGTTCTTTCGTTTCGATGTAGGAACCTGCGGGTTATAGACAGGTGTAGTGTTTTTATGTTCAAAATAAAAATCTTTGTCAAATTCAGTGGGTGTGGCTTATATTTGGGTGCGTTTAATAGTCCGGAAATTACGGTATATATTTTGAGAATTTTTGGGAGCACCGGCTGTCGTTTATGAGTTTTATCACTACTCCAACATATATATCGGCTAGTTTTTAATACGACTCTGCGAAATACTCTCAAATCCAAAGGTAACACTAAGGCTGGCCCACGGGAGCACCATTTCTCTCCACTTTACATGTCCAACAGATTTGCTCTCCTTAGTGAAGAACCTGCTGAAAAATTGAAAGATCTCTGGTTATAAGCAGTGTTGGGCAACGTTACTTTTAAAAGTAATGCATTACAGTATTGAGTTCCTCCCCAAAAAAGTAACTAATTACATTACTTAGTTACTTTTTATGGAAAGTGATGCGTTATATTAGTTTTGCGTTACTTGTTTCTCTTTCAGGCCTTACAGGTGTAACAGGTGTAATATAGCTAATTAATGTCATTAATAAATAAGTTATGTTAGGGCAAAAGACATTTCCTAAACATTTAAAATGCTTAATAACTTCTTAGAAAACAATAAGATACATTTTGACCTCAAGGCTGAACACTTTCCAGTCGCTCTTCTGTACACTGCTTTTCAATCTGCCCTCGCCGTCAGGAATGTAACTATCGTTCGTGTATATAAGGTTGAGGGTGTGGGCTGCACACCGGTGATGTGGAGGGAGAACATACCTTTCGCAGTCATCGTGTAAAACGTGCAATTCCGTAAATATGACCTCCTCCTCGTCTACATCATTACCTGCTTCATCATCAGCTAGAAACATTCTGAACGCTGTAGCGCTGTAGTGCTGTGCTTTGCATGCAGATGTTTCTTTTTGAAGTGGTATTTTTTGCAGTTGACAAGAGCTTTTCACCAACACATAATCTACACTTAACCATTATTCCCTTTTTCTTTTCCTCCACTATTTTAAAATAATAAGAAAACTTCCATCACAGTAATGTAATGCTCTGGTTTGCCAGCTTCTGTTCTCGCGGCTCGCACGTATGAGTGCGCGATTCTAAGTGACTACGTTCATTTTAATTCAGTATTTATTTTTTTAATGCAAAATAATTTAACTGAAAGTAACTCTCATTACTTTTTTAAAAAGTCACTCAGATATTAAAGTGTAAATTTATAAAGTAACGCGCTACTTTACTTGTTACTCCAGAAAAGTAATATTATTACATAACGCATGTTACTTGTAACGCGTTACCCCCAACACTGGTTATAAGAGACTCTATTCTGAGGCACATAAATTTAGCCAGGGCACCAGACATAGCAGTATAGCTTATGTTTTTAGGAAACCATACGTTTTTTAAGATAGTTTTTCAAACAGGAGCTAATGATATATGCAGTCGACAGTCAAAGGTTACTAAAAGTAACAATATAGAGGTGTGTAAATTAGCGAACTCAATGTCCAACGCAGTAATATGCTCTGGGTCCATACCAAAGCGGCATGGCGATGTAGCTTACAGAAGGTTATGGTCGCTGAACTGCTGGATGTTCAAGTGGTGCTCTAAAAACAATGTTGGTTTCATAGATAATTGGAGCAATTTGAAGGGCAAGGCTGGCCTGTTAGGGCGGGATGGTATACATCCCATTCAGGAATGTGCTGCTCTCATTTCTTGTAATATATGTCATAGTTTCAGAACAGCAGCAGTTAACCAGTGACTATCCAGAGCCAAGGTCAAAGAACAGACAAACAGGCTAAACCAACCGTCTGCTAGCTGCATGGAGTCGTCACTCAAGGTCCACCAAATTGAAACTGTGTCTGTGTCTGTCTCTGGAGCAACAGGAAAATGTGGAAAAAATTTCTCAGAAATTCTGTTTAAGAAACTTAAATAACATTTAATTAAATAAGACTGAATGCATAGCCAGCACCTCTGATTATTGACGAAATCAGTAGTTTAATGTATTTTGTTTGACAGAAATGTAAATTAAACCGAACAAATATCTAGCATTAAATGAAGCTAAAAGGCGGTGTCATAGCTATTTATAATATTAATCTCAGCGTCACACAAAAACTAAACACAAATGCACACAAATTCTTTACACCAACATAAAATATTTCGTCTCCATAAGCAAGTCTAGTGAGTCAATTCCATTCATTATTATTTTTAGACCCCAGGGCCTTAATTAAGCATTAATTGTTGATGACTTTAATATATATTTTGATAATCAGAAAGGTTCCTCAAGAACAGCAGTTGTGTCCATTGTAGATTTAGTAGCAATTAATCAGAAAGTTATAGGACCCACTTATATTGGTGGACACACTCTTGATTTAATACAAATGTTTGAATTAGATATGAAAATATAGTTATAATTCCACAGTCTGAAGCTATTTTAGATCATTACCTTATCGCCTTTAAAATCTGCCTCAGCTATAGTTAAGCGTCCATTTACGTCAACTACATCAACAAGGTTAATCAACAATCTTCCGGAGTTATCGACAATAATTAGATCTACGTTTGACCCCTCAGAGCTCGACTGGGCCACTGAATGCCAAGAATCAACATTCAGTTACATTCTAGATGATTGAGCTCACCTTAAAACCAGAATGATCAGAGAGAAAAAAACAGTGGTATAATGATCATATGCTCACCTTGAAACAGACCACTCGGAAATTAGAACGTCAATGGCATCAAACCAAATTGACAGTATTTCAAATAGCATGAAAGGAGAGCTTCCTGAGTTATAAAAAAGCTCTTAGTGCTGCTCGATCAGCATATTTCTCCACCCTCATAGAAAATAACAAGCAAAATCCAGGATTTTAATTCAGTACTGTAGCAAAATGAGCAGGAAATACAAGTGCAGCACTAACATGCACACCATCAATAGGCAGTGATGATTTCATTTTCAGAGAATGACTTAATTACATTTATTTCCTCATATAAATCATTAACTTGTATTCTTGATTATACGTTTCTTCGAACAGATCATTCCAGAAGTATTTGAACCTGTTTTAAAAATAATAAAATATTCCATGAGCACTGGTTATTTACCTCAATCCTTTAAACTGGCTGGTATCAACCCCTTAATTAGGAAACCTGACCTTGACCCTTGTCAGCTGTCCAACTATAGGCCATTATTAAACCTCCCCTTTATCTCCAATATTCTAGAAAAGGTTGTAGCACATCAGTTCATAGCACAGAGACAGTGTAGTGTTGGTTAAAGTGGTAATGTTGAGGAGTGTGTAAATGACATTAGGCAGTGGATGCTTGATAACTTCCTTCTGGAAGTAATTTTACTAGGACCACATGCAGCTAGAAGTAAACTTTCGGATTATGTAGAATCCCTGGATGATCTTTCTGCTTCAGTGTGTACAGCAGTTAAGACCTTGGTGTAATTAGTGACTCTAGTCTTCTTTTTGAAGCTCGTGTGAATAATATTATCAGGATTGCCTTCTTTCACCTTAAAAATATTGCAAAAATTAGAAACATGATGTCGTTACAGGATGCAAAAAAAAACAGTTCATGCTTTTGTTACATCTAGATTAGACTACTGTAACGCTTTACAGTCTGGGTGTTTGAGTAAGTGTTTTGGTTAGTCCAGAATGCAGCAACAAGTGTCCTTACCAGATCTAGAAAATATGACCACATCTTCCCTGTTTTAATCAGTCTCTCCATCAAATCTCTCATTAATTATAAAAGACTACTTTGTATAAGGCGCTTAACAGGCTTGCCTCAGTATCTGCATGAACTTCTTTACCATTATGATCTCCCACGCCTACTTAACTCAAAAGGTGCAGGCTATTTGTTGGTACCTCAAATAATATAGATCACAGCAGGGTGCAGACCTTTCTCTTTAAAGCCTGACATGGGAAAAAATCTCCCTGAGACGATGTCAGAATGAAACTTTGAGTGGAACCAGACTCAAAGGAGAACTCATTCTCATCTGGGTGACACAATTCATTATAGTTCAATCATTGTTGAGAGGATCAACTGTTCACTCACGGACTCATTGATTGCAAAACTGTTCATGGCCACTGCAGTGCTAAACCATTGTTGCAGAACTGTTTGTATGAATTACAGCTTTCTGCCTTAATATTATTTTTTTCTATAAAGATTATTCATATCCAATAAAAAGGATGAAGTTGAAGTGTCTCCCAGATTGTAATTAGTTTAGACAAATCCAATTTAAACCCATTAGGACCCCATTAGCATCATATATGCTCCATTTAACATTTGGAGATCTATTCTTGTAATCAGGAACGGGTAGTAAAATCAAGCAGCAAAATGACCAATGAGATGAGGCTGGAATCATTCAGTTATGCACACACACACACACACACACACACACACACACACACACACACACACACACACACACACAAATTCTACAGAAAAAACCCACAAAAGTATAAATAGTTCAAAAAGGGCAACTGTTCTGATCTCAAGCTTTTCTTAAAAAAGTCTGTCTTTTAAATACCAGTTTCTTCTCCTCTGTCCTCCATTGTGGAATTGAAAACAGTCATTAAATCCACAATCTAATCTTTAAAATCCAATCTTTGCGCTTGTGCAGTTTGCTACAGATGTGGTTTGTGAGCTCTGACTAGAACGCCATCCGGTCAAAGGACGAAAATGAAAATGCAGACGTGATCGAACGCCCTTCTAGAGGGTCTGGGAGTGGTCAAGTCGCAATCTGTTTGGTTAAATAACCCAATGCTTTACTTATATGACTCGGGATTAATGAATCATTCTCTTCATTTTTTCACAGTAACAACAACATCTGTAAATACAAGATGTATACATTACACCATTTAGTTGTTCCAAGTTGTTGTTAGCAAGTGATTGAAGCAACAAGTAGGAGACTGAGGTGTCCAGGAAACTTCCAGTTTCAGATCAGAAACACGGGGGACTCAGTTTCACGGGTCTTATACTTGTCCTAGCTGATCCACCTAACCCATTGGGATTAGGGGTAGCGAAACAGCCAGATCTGAGGGACTTGTAAATTGGATTCATGAGTCCACAGATTTGGGGGATTTAGTGAGTGCCCTCTGGTGAAATTCCAAGGCAAAATCAGGCAGAATCCCTACTGAATCTTGGGACTCATGAGACTCGGATGCGTTCACTGAGTGATTCAGAAGGATTTTAGATTAGAATTTTCCATCTTTGGTGTTTACCGTGAAGGCAGATCAATACCTTAGAACCAACACATGATGTGACTGCTGAAATCTGATTGGATAGAACCTCGGACCTCAACTTACACTACTTAAAGCGTCACAACCGAGAGTAACACTATGAAATGAAAAGAATAGACTATTGGGTAAAATGTAATACATATTCATGGACAAAAATATATTAAAACCATAAGTCAGTGAGTTTAGGCCAGCAGAGAACGTTTTGCTGGCCCTGACGGCCCACCACTGATGAATAGTAGCAGTATTATGAATAGTAGTAAGGGAGTAGGAGGAGAAGTATTTGAGTTCCACTGAGGAGAACCAAAAGTGCCTTCCTATTTGAAAGACATTTTAAGCATCACCTCCAGTCTTAACATCTGTCTTAACCTGATATTGCTGTGCTAGGCTTTTGTAATATCTGGACCTTGAAAACACACACACACACATTGCAAAGTCAGCACCAAATAGCAGGGCTTTTAAACTGTGTGGCAGAGTGCATTGGTAATTTCCATAAATACACCTGACTTTGCCCTTTTCAAGTATTAGAGGAATTTTCTCTGTCTTTTTTCTTATTAGCGTTTCTCTGCCAGAAATGCTAACATATACACAAACACAGCATTTAAAGTTCATTTCCATTTCATCTCCTCGGAGTCGGTATCGCAGGCACGAATCGCAGACATATTATACCAGAGCGACTGCTGAGGTGCACAACTTTTTTCACGCAGTTTCTCTTTGTGTAGTTTTTTTAGTGTAACAGTTTTTCTTCAAGAAGTTTTCTTTTTCACCGGTTATTATGTAATAGTTTCTCGATCGTGATGTCTTTTTACACTTTCATTTCAGAAATTTGATGTGATGTGAGTTTATTGTTACCAGTTTCTTATCATATAACATTTTAATCGTTTAATTTTTTTTTTATTGCAGCAGGTTCGCATTTTGTAGTTTTTCTCATTGTGTAAAATTGTTTAATTGTAACAGTTCCCCATTCTGGAACTTCGAGCTTCGATGCTTTGGGAACGCCTCACATTGTCCACGCTCTGAACTACGTGTGAAATCCGGCCAATAGGCAAGTCGTGACGTCATCAGCGGGCGACGTCGCGTAAACCAGGAAGCTACAAAATGGCTGCGCTGTGGTAGTGACACTGGCTTCTGCTTGTTTAGGTAAGCGCTTTGTGTGTATCTGCGCAGCCATGAGCTTACATGCAGTCGGATGTGTTGTTTGCTTAGCTAAGGAGCATGCTTAGTCGGCTCTCGAGGGAATCGGCTATTAGCATTTTTAGCCGTGTGGCTATGCGCCTCCAGCTGCTGGCCGAGCTCCTGTTCCCCAGGGAAAGCACTTGTTCGGTCAGGCAAGGGGAACCCTTGTTCAGTTGTGGAGTCTGTGGCTGTGGCCCCTGAGGAGGCACAGTTTGTAGCAGCTGGTCTCTCTGCTAAGGTAGAGGAGACCACCCTCCATTCCAGAGCTCCCTCCACGAGGAGGTCGTATGCCGCGAGGTGGTGGCTGTTCACGACGTGGTGTGAGCACCACAGGGTTGGACCCAGTTAACTGCCCGGTTGGTTCAGTTCTGGAGTTCTTACAGGGACAGTTTGACACGGGGTTGATCCATTTAACCCTGAAGGTTTACATGTCCGCTTTTGCAGCTTATATTACCACCAGTCACTGAATAGGCACCCTCTGGTGATACGTTTCCTCCCCGGCGCCCATAGGCTGAGGCCCGGGAGGCGTCCCTGCAGCGCTTACCTTCTTTCTGTGCAGAAGCCAGTGTCGCTACCACAGCGCAGCCATATTGCCACGATGACGTCACGACTTGCCTATTGGCCATCTGGCCAATGGTGGTCAATGGTGGCCACATGTGGTTCAAAATGTGGACAACACGAGGCGTTCCCAAAGTTCCATATTGTGTGACTTTTCTTTCGTATAGTTTTTATTGTGTAGATTTTCATTGTAGTAGTTTTTTCATCATGTAGCTTTCCTTGTTCTATTTTCTTATTGTGTAACTTTTCATTGTTACAATTTCTTACTGTGTGGCTTTTTATTGGTGCAATCTCTCAAAAAACTGTGTCAGTGCTGCTTTTTGGAATCTGCTTCAGATTTGGAATAATAAACTTAAAAAAAAATGTTTAAGATTTTAATAACTGCAAATTTGTCAAAACAAAAATCGTCTGAAATATCACATTGACATAAATACATAATTAAGTACAACCCCAAATGCAGAATTGTTGGGATACTGTTAAAAAATGTAAATAAAAACAGAATGCAATGATTACAAATCTTATAAACCTATATTTTATTCACAGTAGAACATTAAACTGAGGAAATGTACCATTTCAAGGAAAAGAGTAATTTAATAAATCAGTGTTATATACAGTATATACAGGTTTTAGAGAAACAAATGCTTTTATCCAGAAAACATATTTTTCAGGAAAGACTTGATGGGACAACGCCTCGGCAATCTTTAGAGCTGTGGGCAGGTGATAAAGTCAATCCCCAGGTGTGACCAAGGCCGTTGCAGGATAAGCAGGGAGACCAGCTTTCCTGCGGGTAAATGTCATGGTGTCTTTGAGATGGCACAGACGGAGCAGCCTTGGATGAATCAGGAGACCTCCCCGCTTATTCCGTGCCACCAATGGCATGCTTGGGCTAGGAGGAGGGTTTGTCTTCTTCCAGGATGGCCGGAATCTGGGGCTTCATGAATCGACTTTAGCAGGGACTGATGGCATGGCCCGGGGACGAATGTCCTTCCTTCCGGGCACCTGGTGGGGGTGGGCCCTCCTTGCACCGCTGCTCGAATCTTCTCCTCTAACTCCCAGACGATGGGGCAGAGGATCAGGCTCAAGACTTCAGCTCCTGGACGGCCTCCTCGGCCTCTGGGGTCCACGTAATGGTCTTGGCCTTCCCCTTCAGCAGATAGGTGAGTGGGGCGGTCACCAAACTGAAGCCCTGGATGAACCGGCAAACCCCAAGAAGCGTTGGAGCTCCTTGGTGGTGCTCAGGTGGGGCCAGTCCACTTCCCCTTCGTCCATCTGTATCCCAGACGGGCTAATCAAATATCACAAGAACTGCACCTCCAACCGGTGGAACTCACACTTCTTAAAATTGAGGTGGAGGTGATGGTCCCTTAGTTGCTCCAGGACTTGGGTGACATGGCCATGGTGTTCAATCGGGGAGTACAACAGTTTCTCCTGGCTTGCCAATGTTTACTTCTGTTATTTTCTTATATTTAAAGGTGCATTAATCAAAATAAAAAATAGTTTAAAGTAAACAGAGAACTTTACACAAGTACAAGAAACAAAGTTATTGCCTATATATCTTGAATGACAGGTGTCTCGTCCAATGATCGGTAAGTGTTCCATTCACATCTATACCTACCTTTGCTGGTTTGTCTGAATTGTCGTTGTATTTGCGGATTTGTTATTTTGTTTTCGGATTTGTTATTTTGTTTTTGCATTTGGTAATTTGTTTTCGGATTTGTTAATGTGTTTTGCACTTCTCGGCCACCGTAGATTTGCAGTCTGTTTTTAATTACATTTTGCACAGTGTCATTTTGCACAGAAACTTTTATGGATGTGGGGTTACTTTAACAAATTATATATAAACCTTCAAATATAGTAAAACATTTTTCACTGAAGTATTAATTTAAAATCTACGACAATAATAAGGATTTGTACATGAAGTTACCCGAGAATTCACCCAAATTCTGAATTTCCCAAGATAAGAAGCTTTAAAAAATATATTATTTTCAATAAAGTGTGCATGGGAGCTACCTGTTTTTTTTTTTGTTTTTTTTCAATGGACTGTGAGATTTTTTTAAGGGATCACACATTTCAGTGCTCTTTTGCAGGATTTTGCGATTCCCTGGATCCCTGATCAACACCCTGACTAGTGAACTAATCTGACTCAGATGCACCCCAAGACATGGGGTCAAAGGAACTGGATGCAGAGCTCAGGGACAGGGTTGTATCGAGACACAGATGGGAAAAAGCCTACATAACATTTCCGGTTTATTGAACAGCATGGTGGACTCCAGGATTGTTACGTACGTGGAGTTATGTATGTGGAGCTATCCAAACCTGTTCAACTTGAACATCCAAAGGAGAAGAACATGCTATATATATATATATATATATATATAAGCTGGAATCACTGTATGTCTATCACATTTTTGTACCTAAAGTGTTATGTAGGCACCTCTGCTTCCAAACTCCTGTGTTGTATACCAGAACATTTGAATAATCTGTAAACACACTGCCTTTCATCAAATTGAATGCATCAGTTGGTACTTTATTTCAATTAATTAACTGAACAGACAACATTCCCTCTCTTGTAAGTCAACTGGCAGAGATAAGAAACTAATTATATAAGCAGCAGCAAACATTTTATGATTGTAATTACCAAGCATTTGTCAGAACCAATAAGCTCTTTAATCAAACCCATTATTGAGGAGCTTTTTATTGCTTTGCTGTTTTTTCTTCCTATTTCTTCTTCTTCTGGATTGTGGATCAAATAGTCAAAGCTGCAGGAAATGGTCCTGTGGAGAGCAGATACGATGGAAAACAACGAACAAACTGAGACAATAAAACACATCGTTCAACATTTACGATGGTGGGTGTGAATTCTAGAGCAATAAATTCTATGAAGGGGTTTATATAAATGAGAAATGTAATCCAATTTGCAAGTGAATTGGTCCAAAACATATCCCATCATTGTGTACCGACTGCGAGTATATTTGTATTGACTGTAACCCAGAGAGGGATTTAAGAACCAATGCAGTATCAGGGAATAATTCCATTCAATTATATTTGTATAGCATTTTTAACAGTGGACCTGGTAACATTAAGTTAATTTAGGACAAGGGATTAGTTATTAGGACAGTTCAGCTTTTAGAATTCTGTGTGTGTGTGTGTGTGTGTGTGTGTGTGTGTGTGTGTGTGTAGTGTAGTGTACATGTATTGATTTTTTATGAGAAATATTAAAGGTTTTGTACAAATAAACGTGAATTATTATAAATTATGAATAAAATTGTAATGTGAGTCATTGGATATTTTTTTCAAAGAGCTAAACTGTTAAATCTATGATTACACTAGAGTGCTGCTGGTTTTCCCAAATCTGATTGGTCGAAAGGGTTTAATTGACTTTCTATTAGTAGTATCAGTGGTGAAGAAAGGTTGGATGGATGGATGAATGGATGAATGAATGGATGGATGGATGGATGGATGGATGGAAATCAAAAGAAAAAAAAACATAGTAAGAAAGAGACACTAAAAAATAATAAAAAAATACCAGACACAGAAGAATACAAAAAAATATACAGAAAGAAAGAAAGAAAGAAAGAAAGAAAGAAAGAAAGAAAGAAAGAAAGAAAGAAAAACAGAGACAGTCATAATAAATACACAAACAGAAAGAAAGAAAGAAAGAAAGAAAGAAAGAAAGAAAGACAGAAAGAAAGAAAGAAAAAAGAGGAAAGAAGGTGACAGACAGACAGACAGACAGTTAGATAGATAGATAGATAGATAGATAGATAGATAGATAGATAGATAGATAGATATTTTATTTTTTCTAGTTATTGATGGTGAAGGGTTTCACTTGTGTCTCCGTTGTAAAAAATGCTTTAATTTAATTTTATTGTATTTAAATAAAGCTTTAATGAAGTTCCAGAAGGTTCTCAGGAAGGTTCTCTAGGCTTTGCTTTATTTTATTGCTGCGACGTGACTATCTACATTTCTATGAATTATTAAAAACAAGAGGAAGAAAAAGAAAAGCTGGTGAGAAACAGAGCACTTTAAAGCTGGTATAATGCACGTGTTAGCAGGAATGGATCTGTTCTGCAGACGACCCCTGACCTAGAATTGAACTATAAACGGATTATAGAAAAAGAAAAAAAGAATGTGTTTTCACTAAAAGGGAGTTGTTAGGAATAAAACAATCAAGGATTTATAAGTCATTCCAGGGAAATCTTTCTGAGGGGTAACAGTGACTCCATCACCTTGCTGTTGATTATTTTTTATTACTTCTTATCCTCACGTTTAAAAAAAATAGCGTTTCATTTCCATTAGATCTCCATAAAAGCAATAAGGGCTGTTGAATAACTCGGTTAATCCATCCAGGCTTTTGGAGCTTTCAGTGCACAGCAGCACAGCATACATTATTAACATCTGTAACAGCTGGAGAAATAAAGGTCTTGAGTTAATAAGAAAGTTCTGAGGCCTGAAGAAAGACATCTAGCATCGTAGAGTTTTATTACACCTGGTGCCTTTCTGTGGGCCTGGAGATTAGACGAAGGCTTGGGTGAGATCTAGAAGGTTGATTTAGTGCAGGAGCAAGTGCACGTCTCCTACCCAGGGGCTCTCAGTCTCTCGCTCGTCCACCGATCCAGGATAACCATGAGGATTTATGAGCACGGCAAGCTGTCCACCGGAGCTTTCTTTAATAATGAGATGGGCTTGAGGGCCGAAGCCACCTCATCCTCTCACACTCTTATCAGCTCCTGGGCCTTGGGGCCTGGTGATAGAAAAGAGCCGCATGTTCCTTTACAATGTTATTCCATTCCCCATGGAGGGATTTTCCATCATGCTCTAACAATAAGTGTGCCTGTTAGTATTATAATAGCCGAACAGTTATCTTCTGACAGCTCAGTTAATACAACAAACATTTTTTTTACCTTTAAATTTTCCGCTTGGAATTGCAGTTTTGTCCAAAAGAAAAGAAAATGATAGAATAATAAATAAGACATTGCATTATTTTTTCAAACATACAAGCATAAATAATTTCTTATACCATGAGGGAAAAAAAAATTTCACTCCATTTTGACCAGACATCAGTATTAACTGTTGCACAGATAAAAATCATAATATCACAATCCATAAAAAAGCAAAGTAAATGTGCTTTTTACTTGTCACATGTACACTACAGAGTAAAATTCCTTCTGGAGTCCGCCATTATACAGCACCCCTGTAGCACAGAGGGTTAGGGGCCTTCCACAAGAGCCCAACTGTGGCGGCTTGGCAATACAGGGCTTAAATCCCCAACCTTCTGATCAGTAATTCAGAGCCTTAAACACTGAACTACCACCTCTTCAGTGGTATAACAGAGATCTTGTATTTTTATGAGTATTCATGAATCTATATATGAAATATACATCTCGGCATGCTTGACAGACATATCTTCATGGATGATTGCTCATCAACCAAAATTCAACCCCAGCAAAACAGAACTGCTGGTCATCCCAGGTGATTCATCTCCATGTCAAGATCTCAGAATAACACTTAATGACTCTCTGTTATGCCCTTCAGCCACTGCTCGTAACCTCGGGGTAACTATAGACAATTAACTGTCCTTCTTCTTACATGTTGCTAATGTGGCTCGTTCTTGTCGATATCTTCTCTACAACATCTGATGAAATTGACCATTTCTGTCTGCACAGGCTGCCCAGGTGCTTGTTCAGTCTCTTGTCATTTTGAGACTGGACTACTGCAACTCTCTGCTGGTGGGTCTTCCTCTGAACGCTATTCATCCACTGCAAATGATCCAAAAAGCAGCTGCAGGACTTGTGTTCAATCAGCCCAAGTTCTCCCACACTCCTTCACTGGCTTCTAGTAGCTGCACGTATCAGATTCAAAACACTAATGCTTGCCTGCAAAGCCAAAAATGGACCAGCACCATCTTACCTCAGAGACCTCATCACATCTCGAACTGCACCACGCTGTCTGAGATCCTCCAGCACAGCTCCACTGGTACCACCTTCTCTCAGAATGAGAGGTAAGTATACTTCAAGGCTCTTCTCTGTTTTGGCACTAAGGTGGTGGAATGAACTTTCCCTAGATGTCCGTACAGCGGAGTCCCTGGCTTCCTTTAGGCAAAGTTTGAAGACCCTCTTCCTGAAACACTTAAATTAGCACTTTCCAAGTTTGTAGAATTCAAGAGTTATATTTATATTAAGTTCGTAGTCTTGGGTACCAGTGTAGATTTATTCATTGCTAGAAACTCCAAACACTTTTGTACGACGCTTTGGATAAGGGCATCTGCTAAATGCCACAAATGTAAATGTAAATGAAAATTGTACATGCTAAGAAAAAGCAGTAGAGCAAGGCTAAGGCACCATAAGATTTCACTAAAGAATACGCCTACACTAATACATTTGATCAATTTGATAAATAATACAATTGAAAACAGAGATATCGTTTTTTATAGTAGGATTTTGGTGAAATGCAAGTGGAAGGAATATGACTTTACCATCATCCAGTAATTAAGGGGAGCCCCTTGCAAGATTTCTAATCAAGAAGGTAGGCTCACCTAAGAAGTTTCTATTACTGAGGAAAATGCATTTGAAACTTCATGCCTTTACCTTCACAATTGATCTTCTAGGGTTAGTGTTCACGGAGGCCATAGTGGTGGAGTGCATTGCCTATTGTTCTTTGTGTAACAACTGTACCGGTTGCAGGTCTTTCTGCATGTTCTTCTAAAAAATCCTTGGCTCTTGGGCTACTCTTCTGACTAACCTTTGGACTCCATGATCAGAAATCTTGCAGTAGCTCTTGTGCACAGCCGGTTGATAGTAAAGTGATGTATCTTACACTTAAGCAATAACAGAATAACAGTTTAATCTACTGTATGTGTATCATTAGTGAGTAATCATTGGGAAATTGCTGTGATGTATGAATAGTCTGCATCAGCGTGATAGAAACTCTTTTATGTAGGGCTGCTTCACACCACCACATCATTATTTTCCAATAACATATCCTGCTGTTGTAAGGGAAAGTGGTAACTCAGTAGCAAAGACATTGTACATTCTAATAAGAAGATTGAGTTATACCGCCAAGCTGCTACTCCTGGGCCCCTGAGCAAGGCCCCTAGCCTTCGGTTGTAAGTCACTGTAAGACTGTAGAGTTTAGCCGGTTGAATTACCACCATCAACTTTTTTTTTTTTCCATTTTAGAAAATGTTCCTCCTCCTACAGCTCAATCCATATGGGTTTTTTTTAAGATTGTCCGATTCTGTCCACCATCACTTATGAGCCTATTTCCTAAAGTGTGAATTGAGATGTTAGAAATGAGAAAGACTTTCTACACCATGTTCATCAGGCCCTGTGTGAGTACAATATTATGTCCTATTGATCCCAGGGAGTTTATCTATTACCATAGCTAAGTGCTTTCCAATGCTTTGTCTCTCACTTTATTGAGTAGCATCTGATTTACATCTGTAGCAATGGAGTCAAAATGAATGTAGGTGCAGAACAGATGAGAAGTCTTAGAACAACCCTTCTTTTTTTAATTCAAGTAGTAATTTAACTCCAGTGAACCTTAAATGGTAAGATGTCAACTGCCATAAGTGGAAAAAAAATCTTTAGGTCATAAAAATATATCTATATTATTAATAATGTACATGTCAGATACATGTATACAATAATGGATTTTAAAATGTACATCTGTTCTGCAGCAATGAAAGTAAATTAAACCCTGGATATTGATGCCTACCATTTTTACAGGTGTCTCAATTTCAGATAATTGCATACAAACTATTTGTCTGTATAAACCAGTGCTGGTAGAGACTGTGTTACTACACATACTTAAGTAATATTTGGAAAGTATTGTACTGCAGGAAGTAGTATATTACTTTCCTAATAGTGAGAAAAGGCAATTAACAACGGAAAAACAGACAGACCATTATAGCATATTACATATGACTTACAAAAGTTTATTTTTTTCCTAAAAGAAATTGTAGAGCAGCCAAGGTGTCAGTTTATACCATCAAATGTCACTTGGAAACTGAAGGAAACTCTGACAGGAAGAAGTCTGAAAAAGCCAGAAGACAAGTTTCTAAGAGTCAATGGCTTATGTGACAGACAGCACATTGGACAGCTCCAAGCAGAGCTTAACACTGGTTGCAGTGGGCTTAGTTTCAACTATGAAGACAAGACTTTGAGCTGCAGGTTTAATAGGTCGAGTGGCAGGAAGAAAGCCATTGCTGATGATGGCAAAATAAGAAACTGACATGAATTACCTCCTAATGAAGACTGGAAGAAGGTCTTATGGACAGATACATAAATATTTTAAATCTTTGGCACATCATGCAGGGCTTGTTTGCTGTTGAGTAGTTAAAAGGATGGTTTCTCAAGGTGTGACACCAACTGTCAATGATCTGGGGCTCTTTTTGCCTGATTCAGAATCAGGAACTTGCACAGACTAAGGTTTACCCTGAATCAAAACTACTACCACATAATTTGCTATGCAATACTATATGGGTACATGTCTAGTTGGTCTGGGGTTCATCCTAGCTTCTAGACACCTAATGGAAAATGACAGCCCAGAGGTGGAGGTGCGTGTCTGTATATAGGTGTGTGTTAAGTGCTTCAAATATCCCTGTCTGTAATTGGATTCAAACCAGACATGGGCATGGCATAAAAAAGAAAACATTGTTAATAGTTGAATATGAACATTAGCTCATTTGACCCAGAAACAGTTGGAAAACAGTTTCAGCTTGGTGTTTGGCTGCAGGCACTGACGGTTCTTCATCCACAGCTATCACTTTATGTTTACAATAGGCCTCAACTAAAGATCTACCCTTTGCTGCTTTCGTTTTTTTAATCCCACTTGCACAATTATTTGCACAAAAATGTCAGATTTGTCTAGTTTGTAACTACTACAATATTTTTATGTCCATTAATTTCTTTTGAACTTTCTATCTTTTTTCCTGCCCTCCTTCGTTTAAACCTAAAGGTTTGTTGTGTCTAATTTTACTTCTCTAGGTTTGCTCAGATTTTGTAAAATACTTCCAACTAAATCAGCTACAAAAATGATCGCAGCATGTACAAAAATAAAATTCTACGTTTTTGTGCAAATAATTGTAGAAGTGGGATTACAAAAATGGAAACTGTATATCTTTAATAAAAGCCAATTCTAAACTTGAACTTTCAGAGACAGAAGTCACACAACATGCTAAAAGTGTTTCCTGCTAATACACTATTGTTATAGTTGCTATTGTTCTATTGTCAATATTGTGTGTGAGCACCATTGTTATTTAGCACGGCCTTAATCCTCCTCAGCATGGAATTCACCAGAGCTGCACAGGTTGTTGCTGGGATCCTCTTTCACTTATTTGTCCATTACCCTTCTTCACCTTCCGCTTAAGGATGCCCCACGGGTGCCCAATAGGGTTTAGGTCTTTAGACATATTTGACCACTCCATCGCCTTCAGCTTTAGCTTCCTCAGCAAGGCAGTTGTCTTCTTGTTGGTGTGTTTGGGGTCATTATTATGTTGGATTATGTTTCAGCAGTTTCTGAAGGGAGGGCATCATGTTCTGCTTGAGAAAATCACAGTAAATGTTGGAATTAATTTTTCCCTCTATATATGGCATTGGAAGCTGCGACCCGGGTTCGATTCCCGGTCAGGGAACCATCCCCAGCCACTCTCAGTGCCGGTCCCAAGCCCGGATAAGGGAGAAGTATATGGCATGGGAAGGGTGTATTGTGAGGGGTGTACTCAATTTTATTAGTAACTGCAAAATCACAAAGCGAAAATGTAAATGTCTGGATTTTTGAAGAAGAAGGTGGAGGTAGAGGACACTGAGGACACTATATTTTAATTAATCATTTTGAAAGCCTTGGCAAGTTTGGATCTTAAAGAGAAAACAAAAAAGTAGTGTACTGCATAAGTACTGTATAAGTATAATGTTAATAAAAGGAATTAAAACAAGTTTAAACATTCGATTAGAAATATTACATGAACACAATCTATTCGAATGGACGTATGTGTGTATACTATTCTTTTAGCTGAATGTGAATGAAGCCCGAAGCGAAGATGACACAAACGGTGCCAAACGTCTTTGCTAATTTAATACCTGTCTTTCGATTGCATTAATTTGCACTAACAAGTGACTTTGACGTCTGAGTAAATTACACTGCTGGTGCTAAATTGCTACATTTGCATAGACACCAGCCTGGAAAGCAGAAATGTCCTCGAATGCATGTTCACTAAGGCGACCGTGTGAAAGATTCAGTCCCTCTCTTGTCCCTGTTAATAACCAGCAAGCACTTTTGGTTTTTAAACAAAAACATCAGCAGTTTTTCACTCCAAATTTTCCTTTTAAACAATATCCTGAAAATTGTAGGTTGCAATATTAACATGTCAAGAAGTTCTCGTCTTCTGATGCAGCTGAATACCAAGTATAGTGTGTAAATTGTTCATAGGTGTAACAGCACAACCGACCCCCTGAAATCATGCAAGAGGATTCTCAGAACTTTGTAGAGGTTTGAAAAGAAATGGAATTGGAAAATTTTGATGCACCTAAAACCCCAGATGGGAGTATTTAAAGCTGTCAGTCAAACATGAAGCCTTGAGCTGGTGCTTGTGAGTTTCCAAGTGGTGCCTTCTACACCAAACACCAAAACCCACATCAACCATCAGTGATCGTGCTCGTGTGTGGAAATATTTCCCTCCTGCTGTCACTCAGAAATCCTTCCCACTCTCTGCTATCTCTCGCGCCACATTGCACATTGGCGGCATTATACAGAGGCAGATAAAGAGAATGAGAAATAGTGTGTGTGTGTGTGTGTGTGTGTGTGTGTGTGTGTGTGTGTGTGTGTGTGTGTGAGTGGTGGTATTAGATAATAAAGACATATCACTGTCTTCTCACTCACATGCTTCCTCTCAATGCATAAGCCTCCTTATTTCTGCTATCTGAAACTAGCATCATTAGCACAACACAAGCATCAGCGCTTGAGGGATCCTCTTACAGGTTTCCCGTGTGCTATCCGGTAGGGTCTTGTGTTTCTTTCACAGCTGCTCGTTAGCATGTATGCACTCGAGATGAGGAGGTGTTCTGGAAGATCCTCAAAAGGGTCTCTGATGTTTACTGTACAATTCTTTTCTTTGACTTACATAGAAAAGATTGAGCTAGGCTTTGAGCATTGTGTACACTATATAAAAAGATTAATGGGACACCTCACTTTTCCAGGGTGCACTTTTCCACCCTAAAAAATAACCGTCTAAATATAAGAAATAAATAAATGATTTTAGAAGATACAGATTAGAAACAAGTCAAATGATCTGCCAGGGCAGATTATTACACTTGGTAAGATTTCTTAATAATTTTTTTATATATATATATATATATTTAGGCTTTAAATTTTTTTTTTAAATGTCTTCAAATAAGCAGTAAAAAACTATTTCAAGATTTAGTCAAATTAACTTAAATCTAGCTTGTTGTCAGGCAGAAGAACGTGCTGGAGACCGAAGTGCAATTCACGGAGGTTTTAATGGAGAACAAAAGGGCAACGACAGAAAACGGCAAACCAGAACTAAACTCCAGGTCTTACTAGACCTGGTGAAAGCTATGACTAGATCGTTCCGAGAGCTAAACAAAGGCTAAACACGCAAAATCCTTACCTGCTGCTTTTCAAAATGCTTAAAACATTATTAAATACAATATTCTGTCATTACTTTACAGTGAAAGATAAGAAAAAAAAATAAAATAAAAAATAACCAAACAATAAATAACTTTTATTCGGCTTCTCCCACTAGGGGGCGCCACAGCGGACCATATGCATGTTTGATTTGGCACATGTTTTTACGCTGGATGCCCTTCCTAACACAACCCTCCACATTTATCCAGGCTTGGGACCGGCACTAAGGCTTGTGCAACCCTTATGGCTGGGCTTGGTTCCCTGAACGGGGATCGAACCCGGGCTCAGCGGTGAGAGCGCCGCATCCTAACCACTAGACCACCAGGGAACCAACAATAATAGAATATTTGGAATAATTATTACTAATGAACAAGTCTAATGAACAACTAGTTCTTTAGAACTAAATAAGTTTTAATGAACAAATCCTAAGAGCGTTTATTTTTTTACTGGGAAACCTTAAAACCAGTTATTACAGCTTAATGTCTTAAAAGATACAATCCTCAAATGATGTCTCCAAAGTTAATTAAACTCAATTTGCAGGTCAAATTACTAACTTTAGGCTTTAATAACTAAGTAAGAAAAAAAGAGAAATAATCTTGAATCGTGCACAATTTGCTCTTGTGTAGTTTATTATTCTTAAGATTACATCATTAGAGATTTTGATGGACAGGATTAGTAATGAGTTTATTAGAGGGACAGCGCATGTAGGACGTTTTGGAGACAAGGTGAGATTGAGATGGTTTGGACATGTGCAGAGGTGGAACATGTTTATATCAGTAGGAGAATGCTGAGGATGGAGCCACCAGGAAGGAGGAAAAGAGGAAGACCATGGAGGAGGTTTATGGATGTGGTGAGGGAAGACATGCAGGTAGTTGGTGTGACAGAGGCAGATGTAGAGGACAGGGGGGTGTGGAGACAGATGATCTGCTGTGGTGACCCCTAATGGGAGAAGCCGAAAGAAGAAGAAGAAGAAGAAGAAGAAGATGTGTGGTTCTTCCCCAAACTGTTACCACCAAGTTTGGGTCATACAATTGTATGCAATGACTTTTGGATGTGGATCATTAAATTCTCCATTCATGTGAACTAGGAGACCCAAAACCTGTTCCAGCCTGACAATGCATGTGTGCACAAAGTCAGCCCTATGAAGATATGGTTCACATTGGGTTGGAGTGGAAGATCTTGAATGAGGTATAAGTTGGTTCCTGATCATTGTAAGTTCATCCCTAATGAGCGAGCCGGTAGCAGGGCAGGGAAAAACTACCTTGAGATGGCATGAGATGGAGGAAGAAAACTTAAGAGGAACCAGATTCAAACGGGAACCCGTCCTTATCTGGGTGGCACCAAATGTCCATTCATTACAGTTCCATCATCGTTAAGGTGCGCAGTGATTAAATGCGATTAAATGCATCCTGTGGTCCTGAGCCACTGTAGTAATTAATTAAGGTCCAAATCCTATAGATTGTTATAATGCTTTAGAGATTTGTTGTCAACTCTACTGAAAACTTATTGGATGAATTGGAACGCTGACTGCGCCTCAGGCCTCCTTAGCTCACTTTTAATAACACCTTAGCAGTTGAATGAGCACAAATCTCCACAAGCACACTCCAAAATCTAATGAATCAGAAGTGTACAAGTTATTATTCATATTATAACAGTGAAATGGGCACTAAATCGTATGGTCATACCAAGCAGTTTTTTCTCCCATCTAACATTGTCAGGTTTGATTGGAAACAGAAAAGCTATTTTAGAGTTGCACTGGTTTGTTCAACTGCCAGAGAGCCAGTGTTGGATCTCCAACCAAAGCCCTGAAACATACAGCTTAAATGAGCAGATTGTATTATTAAAAGCCTCCTGCTGCCCTTGGGGGTGACTATGAAACTAAAATGAAGAACAAGGATTAGTGTTTCATGAGGTTGGAGTGCTACACTTGTACATTTATACAGAAGGTCATCAGGGACATCAGAGCTGAAAAGCTAGATGGCTGTGATTCAGGAGTGGATCAGGAGCGATGAACAGTGGTCTGCAAATCCTACTTGGACACCGAGCGACCCAAGATTACATCACTGAAAATGAATCAGAATATCTGTGTAAACAGAAGGAGGAACAATGTTACGGCAGCATAGGAGTTTATTTTAGGGCTGAAAAAAAAAACAGTAAAAAGATTAATCTGAAATCGTATTATTAATAAATGTGTGTTTGTTTTTTTGTTTGTTTTTTTATTGTAATTGTTCACTGTCGTCGTTGCTTTTATTACAGTCTGAGATGGGGGCACGGACAGTTCAGGCTAATCTCTCTTGCTGCTATTGTTTTATTATCATTTTTTATTTTCAACAATGAACATTGTCTCAAAGAAGCTTTACTCAGATAATGCGGTAATAAAAAAACTACTAAAATTGTGCTTTACAATTGTAAATTTGTCCCTAATGAGAATGTATTACTGCTAAACGTTGTCGAGGTCTGCAGTGATGGTGATCACATGAGTAGTTCTGACTCATTGTAGCAGACTGTTGGCATTAAGTACAGTCCAAATCCATTCTCAAAATCTCCTGTGTTGATCTGTAATTTCATGGATCCCCAGGCTGTTGATGTGACGGTCTCCAATCGAAGAGAACCCCATGAAGAGGCAGGCCAGGACGATGAGAGGAGATGGACTGTTTTTTTTTTGCCATCAATACTTTACCCTAATTTACCCATCAACCTATTTCTTGTCATTGCACAGCTTTTTCAATCTGCCACTGGTGTATAATTACCTGGTTCTCACACACTACAGACGTAGGCTAGCTCACAATGAGCAGACAGAAGGCAACAAGATGTCTGGTGTTATTAGGATGAGACAGAGGGAGTCAGTGATGTAAACATGACCGAGAACAGAGACATTCCTGATCACCTGATCATCATCATCTTCTCTCTGCTTGTGTTCTATATAATAGATGTTCAGCCTGTATACATTCATTAAGTAACAAACTTTGAAATCCTTTTGTATTAATATTTTAATATGATGTGAGGTCCAGTTTTCAGCATGACACTAAAACATATTAAAGGCTACTCTTTACATGTCCAAGCCCAAACCTTTTTACTCGAGGGAACTTGAGTAAAAAAGTGTAGTCAGAACTTTAACTTTAACCAAAGTCTTTTAAAGTATCTATACTTTTACTTGAGTGAAGGATGTGTGTACTTTTGCCGTCTCTGGCGGCCACTGATATGACAATTCTGTACGACAATAAAATGCTCATCCATTTAGGTCTCAATGGCTAGCTTTGACTAATAGCTGAGCACGGATCTTCCATTTGATAAAACTGCTGAGCTCCGCAAGATCAGGCCTGATGGGACTTTGGATGAGGGATCACATGGAAACTGCTGCAGAAAAGGCTTGAATTTGCAGTATAATTTCTTGCAATCGAAATACCTTAGAAATGTTTCACTTCTGTTCTGTCACCATTGGTTTTCTACACTAAAGCACGCAGATTTACCGAGTCTACTAATAGATATTTCTCAGGCTTTGGGTTCAAACAGGCGAGTTCGGCCTTGAGAGATTCGGTTGTTGTGTTTCTCAGAGCTTATACAATGGCGCCCTCCAGAGTATGTGTAAGATACACTGCTTGCCAGAGGTTTCTTGAGGACAAAACCTCAAAACCACTTGTTGATAACTGGGAATGTGTATTCCTGAGGAAGTTGTGTTTTCTGGATAGGCAGTAGTGTTTCACTGACAGATATTGTTCCTGGGATAAACACCATTGTTCCTAATATAGACAGTAATGTTCTTGAGGCAGTAGTGTTTAAAAAATAATACATGTTGTTAATACTAATTTTTAAACTATGCAATAACACAGGGTATCTGTAGGGTATCTGCAAGAATGAAAGGGAAAGTTTATAGGACTGTGGTGAGACCTGAGATGTTGTATGGATTAGAGACAGTGGCATTGAGTAAAAGACAGAAGGTGGAGCTGGAGGTAGCAGAGCTGAAGATGTTAAGGTTTTCGTTGGGAGTGACGACGATGGACAGGATTAGAAATGAGTTTATTAGAGGGACAGCGCATGTAGGACATTTTGGAGACAAGGTGAGGGTGGCGAGATTGAGATGGTTTGGACATGTGCAGAGGAGGGACATGGGGTATATCAGTAGGAGAATGCTGAGGATGGAGATACCAGGTAGGAGGAAAAGAGGAAGGTCAAGGAGGAGGTTCATGGATGTGGTGAGGGAAGACATGCAGGTATTTGGTGTGAAAGAGACAGATGTAGAGGACATGGGGGTATGGAGACAGATGATCTGCTGTGGCGCCCCCTAATGGGAGCAGCCGAAAGAAGAAGAAGAAGAAGAAACAATCATTTGCATTTTTGCACAATAACAACTGTGCAAATGTGCAAGAACAACAGTTGAAACTGTGCAATAACAGTGCAGTTTGTTTAATAGGGTCACTACTGTTGTTGTTTTGTTGTTTTGTATTTATATAGACATTTTTAGTCTCTGCTTCATATTTGCACTTTTTTTGCACCTGTAACCTGGAAATTTCCTCACTGTGGCACAAATAAAGGTTTATCTTATCTTTTCTAATTCTTGTTATTGCAGTTTTAAAAAGAATCATTTTTACACATCGTATACGGAGTATTATGAATAGAACAGGTAGTATTGTTCCTGTAACAGTATTGTTCATGGAATATGTAGTATTGTGAATGGAAAATTGTTCTATTGTTCCTGCAATATGCAGTATTGTTTCTGAAATAGGCAGTATTCTTCCTGAGACAGATAAGATAGTAATGTTTCTGGGATGGGCAGTATTGTTCCTAGAATAGGTAGTATTGGTAAAAGAACATTTTGAGTTGTCGATGGGATAAGTAGTATTGTTCCTGGGGTATGCAATTTTGTTCCTGAAATAGTATTCTTCTGGGAATAGGCAGTATTCTTCCTAGGACAGATAAGATAGTGATGTTCCTGAGATAGGTAGTATTGATCCTGGGGAAAGTAGAATTGTTCTTGGTATAGAAATTATTGATCCTGAAATAGGAAGTATTGTTAAAAACATGTATTGTTCCCTGGATAAGTAGTATTGTTCCTGGGGTATTTTTACTAGGATGGATAAGAGTGCTCCTGATATAGGAATGTTCCAGAGATAGGTAGTAGTGTTCCTGGGATGGGCAGCATTGAACCTGGGAAAAGTAGTATTGTTCTTGGTATAGGAATTATTGTTCCGGAGATAAGAAGTATTGTTCCTGGGGTATGCAATGTTTTTCCTGAAAGTATTCTAAATGAAATAGGCAGTATTCTTTCTGGGATGGATAAGAGCTCTTAAAATAGTAATGTTCCTGAGATAATTAGCAGATCCTGGGAGAATATTGTTCCTGGAATAGATAGTATTGTTTCTGACATAGCTAATAATGCTTCTGGGTTATGCAGTATTGTTCCTGGAATATGTAGTATTGTACAGAGATGAGAAGATATAAAGTACAAATACTTCGTTACTGTAGTTAAGTAGATTTTACTTTAGTTTAAATCTATTGTGACATGATCAATATTTATTCTTTTCACTGCACGCCATTTTCAGCCCATCGACCTATTTCTTGTCATTGCGTAGCTTTTTCAATCTTCCACTTTTCTATCACTTCCTGGCTCTCACACACCACAAACATACATACAAAGATAACAACAAGCAGGGAAGAAGGCAATAAGAAGTCAGTGATGTAAACATGACTAAGACCAGAGACATTCCTGATCACCTGATCATCATCATCATTTCTCTGCTTGTGTTCTGTATGGTGGTTGTTCAGCCTGGAGAAATTCATTATACAACAAAATTTGAAATTTGTTTATATCAATATATTAGTAGTAGTAGCATTGTCGTGCCGTGCATTTGGTACCTGGGCTCTCAGTGAGGACGTACGTGAGGACGCACAATAGATTTAAACTAAAGTAAAATCTACTTAACTACAGTAACGAAGTATTTGTACTTTATAACTTCTCATCTCTGTACAATACTACATATTCCAGGAACAATACTGCATAACCCAGAAGCATTATTAGCTATGTCAGAAACAATACTATCTATTCCAGGAACAATATTCTCCCAGGATCTGCTAATTATCTCAGGAACATTACTATTTTAAGAGCTCTTATCCATCCCAGAAAGAATACTGCCTATTTCATTTAGAATACTTTCAGGAAAAACATTGCATACCCCAGGAACAATACTTCTTATCTCCGGAACAATAATTCCTATACCAAGAACAATACTACTTTTCCCAGGTTCAATGCTGCCCATCCCAGGAACACTACTACCTATCTCTGGAACATTCCTATATCAGGAGCACTCTTATCCATCCTAGTAAAAATACCCCAGGAACAATACTACTTATCCAGGGAACAATACATGTTTTTAACAATACTTCCTATTTCAGGATCAATAATTTCTATACCAAGAACAATTCTACTTTTCCCAGGATCAATACTACCTATCTCAGGAACATCACTATCTTATCTGTCCTAGGAAGAATACTGCCTATTCCCAGAAGAATACTATTTCAGGAACAAAATTGCATACCCCAGGAACAATACTACTTATCCCAGGGACAACTCAAAATGTTCTTTTTACCAATACTACCTATTCTAGGAACAATACTGCCCATCCCAGAAACATTACTATCTTATCTGTCTCAGGAAGAATACTGCCTATTTCAGAAACAATACTGCATATTGCAGGAACAATAGAACAATTTTCCATTCACAATACTACATATTCCATGAACAATACTGTTACAGGAACAATACTACCTGTTCTATTCATAATACTCCGTATACGATGTGTAAAAATGATTCTTTTTAAAACTGCAATAACAAGAATTAGAAAAGATAAGATAAACCTTTATTTGTGCCACAGTGAGGAAATTTCCAGGTTACAGGTGCAAAAAAAGTGCAAATATGAAGCAGAGACTAAAAATGTCTATATAAATACAAAACAACAAAACAACAACAGTAGTGACCCTATTAAACAAACTGCACTGTTATTGCACAGTTTCAACTGTTGTTCTTGCACATTTGCACAGTTGTTATTGTGCAAAAATGCAAATGATTGTTTCTTCTTCTTCTTCTTCTTTCGGCTGCTCCCATTAGGGGGCGCCACAGCAGATCATCTGTCTCCATACCCCCATGTCCTCTACATCTGTCTCTTTCACACCAAATACCTGCATGTCTTCCCTCACCACATCCATGAACCTCCTCCTTGACCTTCCTCTTTTCCTCCTACCTGGTATCTCCATCCTCAGCATTCTCCTACTGATATACCCCATGTCCCTCCTCTGCACATGTCCAAACCATCTCAATCTCGCCACCCTCACCTTGTCTCCAAAATGTCCTACATGCGCTGTCCCTCTAATAAACTCATTTCTAATCCTGTCCATCGTCGTCACTCCCAACGAAAACCTTAACATCTTCAGCTCTGCTACCTCCAGTATATATATATATATATATATATATATATCGACTTAAATAGTCAAAACATTATTTACATTTTCATGATATTGAAGAATGTTTATTACATATGAAAAATACGCATTTAGACTACGCATGCGCATAGATGTTCCGCTGTTACTCGTTTTGTTAAGTTTGTCCTGTCGGATGCTCCGTAGATCTCCGACATATTGTTTGTCAGGAGCGATTTCTAGAAGCCCCTGAGGGAGCGCAGATTCTTTTCTTTGAATCAACGCAGGGCGTTAAAACTACTTACCTTGTAAAGTCAACAAAATGGGTGAGTTCCTGTCTGAGACGGGTTCGTGTATTTGGGGTCTGGTTGGTGATTTTTTATACCCGACAACAGTCGACAGCTAATGCGCTTTAGTCGCCTCATTAGCAGCCGAGGTTGGTGCGAGCTAGCGAGCTGGAGAATCTCAAATGTGTCCGTGTGGGACTTGAAGTCCACTACAGAGCGCGCGACAGGCTTACGTGTTTATTCCGAACCTAGTGTCCCTACGAAGGGAGGAAGGGGGGATTGGAGTTCAGCCTCAGTGAGTTAGCGTTCTGTCGGAGCGGTGTGCGGGTGTATTATTTCGCGTTTATTTTTATTTTAATAATCTACCTAATATTTTCATCTTCGGTATTTTAAAAAAAAACTTAAATTATTCAAATACAACATATCTGAATAAAGGTCAAATATTTTAGCTGTAGCGCTGTTATTAAATTGTAACATTATTAATCTAATAATAATAACAATAATAATAATTCTTAGTTATTATTGTTGTTGTTTTTGTTGTTGTTATTATTATTATTTGTAATTAAGGCTCTCTGCCTTGGTGAATTATGATAGTCACTGTGATGACTTTTTAGAGAAAGGATTTGAACCGTGCTTGTATTAAAAAAAATGTAAATCTCCAAGTGATGTCATTGGTTTATTTGCATATTTATTTATTTGTCTGGAAGAAATATTTACACAAGATTTTAATCAGAATTTGAAAATGACCGATCATAACTTTTTTTGTCTGTGATTAGTTGATGTGTAGTGACCAAGTTGCCATGGTGGAACAGGGATTGGTCTCCATAGTGACTAATAGTGGGATTATTCTGCATGGGGAGATCAGGGATTAGTCACTGTGGTGTGATTCATTGGGGAGTGGTTTCAGAAGGTCATGTGTTCAAATCCCAGCCTTATCAAACTCCCACTCATGGGCCCCTGAGCAAGGCCCTTAAGCACACCGCTGGTCAGGAATGAATGAGGAATGAGAAATATGGTGTGTTTAGTCACCATGTTATGACCAGGGATTAGTTGCTTTGGTGTAATTAGTTGTCAAGGACTAACTGGTGATTATTAGCTTTTTTTTTATGATTAGTCAATATTATGTGATTAGTCATCATGTTGTGACCAGTTATTAGTTGCTTTGGTGTGATTATTTGTCATGGATTGGCCGGCGATTAGTTGCTTTAGGTGTCTGCTGTAATTAGTCACCATGCTGTGACCAATGATTGGTGTCCCTTGTGTGATTAGTGGTCAGAGTAGTGTGTCCTGTAATTAGTTGCCATTGTGTATTTTGTGATCAGTTGGCATGGTAATTTACTTGGGCATCATAGAGTTGTGATTAGTCACTGTAATGTGAATACAGGATCTTCAGTCTTCAGTCTGCTCAGATCTTCACTCGTTTCATCGGTCGCCTCTTTTCTCTTAATTTATTATTATTTTTTTTAATAAACGCGTTAAATGCAGAGTCTTGTGAATAAGCTAGCACAGGGCAGCTCTCGTCTCTGAAGCACCGCATGGGAAGTAGAAGTCACCAAGTCAACCTCTCAGACAGGGGGCCGAGCGGGCGGTTATTTTCATCTCGTGTTCATGTTTCCGAGGGGAACATGCAGCAGGGTGGATTTAGCACGTTGCCTCATCTCGACCTAAAGAGCGCGATGCAGCGGCCCTTTAGTTCGTCCTTACCAGCTGCGCACGTGCTCAGACCCTATACCATCGACGACGTCATTACCCTCGTGCCCTCGGGCTTATCGTGTGGTTAATCCTCTTTCTCCGAGGAGTAATGTGCAACAAGCCGTGGTGGGATGACTCCTTCTGACCAATCAGATTTGAGAGTTCAAGAGCAGTTTGTGAATGTAGGCCTGCTGAAGCGATTAGTCGCCATCCCGTGATTATTTCGATTCGTTTTATTTGTGTAGCGCTTTTAACAATTAATATTGTCTCAAAGCAACTTTACACAGAAAATGTGGTGATGAAGATGAATAAGATGTTCTTCATAAGTGTTTGTCCCTGATGGCAAGGAAAAACTCCCCGAGATGGCGTAAGGAGGGAAACCTTGAGAGGAACCAGACTCAAGAGGGAACCCAAGTTACACAAAGTGATTAGTCACCTGGTGTGAGCGGTGACTAATCACTAGGGGGCGACTAGTTATTATTCGCCATGGTGTGATTAGTGATGAATTGTCATGGTGTGGTGTGACCAGTGGAGTGATCAGTACTCTAACCTGGGCCTCATGTATCTCCCGTGCCTCTGTTTTAGAGCCTGGTTTCAGCGTCATGGCTCCGGTGACTGAGGCCGACTGCTATTTCCGAGTTGCATGTGATGCACAACTGTAACGCTGCACTCGCCGAACGCTTGCTTTACTGGAAAACTAAATTTGTAACACATGGAAAAGGTTTTCTCTCTCGCAGGAAGGTGACTGAACAGTCAAGTTGGACACCGTACTCATCAGCTGAGTCATTAGTCTTTTGAAACAGTGTGAGGGATAAGGGCTGGTGCAGAAATATTGGCACCGTTGATAAAGCAAGGTAAGGGGAAAATGTGCCAATGTTGCAGTCCCTGGCACCAGAGAACGGATTAACAGATCAAGTGTTGTTGCCTTTTTTTATTTTTTTTATTTTTTTTATACTTTATATGGAGAGTTTCTGAAACTTTTTTAAAGTGGATTTTAATTTCATGCATTCGGAGCTGTTTACACTGTTGGAGTTGAATTCTCACGTTAATCATGGCCAAGAAAGAAAAAAAACCTTTGGATATATGACAAAGTAATTCTGTGCCAAATTCACTCTTAACTTTGCTGTTATAACCTCCACTCTTCTGGGAGGACGTTCTTCCAGATGTTGGAGTGTGCTTTATGCTCATTCAGCCACAAGTAACGTCAGATACTGAAGTAGGTTAGGTGACGAAGCTTGGGGTGCAATTGATCCCAAAATTGTCTCAAGGCTTGAGGTCCATATCTTCATGGAGATGGATTTGGGCATGGTCATGCTGGAGCGGCTTTGGGTCTCCTACTTCAAGTATAGGGAAACTTGATTGCTACCGCACCTGAAGACGTACCGCTGGGATTTAAAAAGTCTAAAATGGTGGTGTTGCTTCTTTCGCTGGTCCAAATATAATTAACTGTATTACCACTACAAATGGGACCAACATGCAACAGTTAATCAGCTTTCTGTTATTGGTGCAAATTTCTTCCAGCTTGTGCCACACATGTATAACGGATTTTATTTTTTAGTTATGGGGAAGTGCAAACCATCCCCAGCCACTCTCAGTGCCGTTCCCAAGCCCGGATAAATTAGGGAGGGTTGCGTTAGGACGGGCATCCAGCGTAAAACATGCGTGCGGAGGATCCGCTGTGGCGACCCCTAACGGGAGAAGCCGAAAGAAAGTTTTAGTTATGGGGAAGTGCAAGTTTGTCGGAACTCAGCTTGGAAAAGAAACTAGAGCCTGGTTTGCTAAAAACGTGTGTTTTGATGTTGTGATATAGGTTTTAAATTTCATTATTAATGGTCTTATAAAGTCTTAAATTTGACATTGTGCAGAAACCCCTCCTAATGCAACAACGCTCCTCATAACACTCCCTCAATGCCGTGCATCGTCATGTCATTTTAAATCTATTTTAATCATATCATATTTGTATTTGACAATAAATGTTTGGCTTTGAAAAAAAAATCCCTTCTTTATTAATAGAGCTCGAAGTCGGCGATCAGCAAAAAATCCATACCAATAGTTTTTCCGGCTTCCGGTACGGCGTCATTACGAGAGCGGCCTCTAGAGGCAAATTACTGCCGCTGTTTGTTTTTACACGCCAGAGCGGCATATTATATTTATAATTTATTCACTATTTAATTATATATATATATATATATATATTTATTAATGAACATAATTATATTTGTTTTATTTAGCACACGATTCACCGTTTTTTTTTTTTTTGGTTCATGTTTTTTTTTGTTGTTTTAAAAAACAAATTTTTGGATACTATAGTTCAGTACTTTTCTAACATGGAGTGTTTTATTAATTTTTTTTAACCAGAATTATAGGTTGATTAATCGGTCCAATCCACTACCGGTCGACCTCTAGTTAAATATTTGTTCGATTCACCCACCAACCATAAGTAGTAACTGTTTTGATTTTAATAGCAATGAATATGAACAAATAAATTTGGTAGTAATTATGCTCTTTTTATAGGCAATATGAATTCCTTGAAAAGTTCATCTCATTTGTCTGTACGGTGCAGAGCATTACAACTAATCTAGCATTAGGAGGCTTCATAAATACGTTTACAATCATAAATCTCCACATTACATCTGCAGTAAAGATTCGAGCAAAGACCCTTTCATGGATGAAGTTTATGAAGCGATCCTTATAAACTCGTTTTAGGTTATAAGGATAAAAGTTTTAGTTTGGTTTCTCACGAAGGTGCGTTTGAGTTTGCGCTCACGTTTTTCGTCCTCTTTTGTCCGTCAGAGCCGTCAGCAAGTCCTGCGAAGGATAACTACAGGATGAACCGCTACAAGAACAAAGCGCTCAATCTGGAGGAGATGCGCCGGAGACGAGAAGAGGAAGGCATTCAGCTGAGGAAACAGAAACGAGAACAGCAGGTAATTTTCCACGTTCGTTTTTCTTCCCGAGGCATTAGACTCGCCTGGGAGGCGACCTGTACCCCAGGATGGACAGGGGGGTTTATTTGCATACGATGTGGGGGGGAGACAAAGGATTCACTGTGGCGACCCCTAGTGGGAGCAGCCGAAAGATGTTGTTTTCTAAAATATAAAATTAAGTATTTGCAAAAAAAAATATATATATATATATATATTATAAAAATGAACTGTGTTTACAATAATCCAGAACTGTTTTCATTTATTAAGCATTGGTGGACGAGGATTGCATGATTTCTCCTCGTCCTAGCTTTCCCCCTAGTGCACCACCCCCCCCAGTTTCGATTCAATGTAGATTAGATTTATTATTAAAAACAATTCCATATTTAATTTTTTTTATAGAGCACTTTTAACCATGGACTTTGTATCAAAGCAGCTTTAACAGAGAGAAAAAGGGTATAAAGTTGTAAAAAAAAAAAATAAAAAAAAAAATGTATGTTTGTTCCAAATAATTCTAAGTTTATCTCTAATAAGTGACCCATTGGTGACTGTGGCAACGAAATCCCAAGGTGGTGTGAAGAGGAAACCTTGAGAGGAACTTCATCCTCAACACTGAATGTCCATTCATTACAGTTCCATCATTGTTGAGGTGCTGTTCAGTGATTGGTGCTGAAACGTCAACTGTGATCCTGAGCACATTTTAACAAATTGTTGGTTAATTACAGTCCAAATCCATCCAGTTCTTGAGTTGCTTAGGAAATTCACGGATCTTTATGCTGTTGAGGTGGAACTTGGATTTGAAGAGAACACCATCCAGGGGTAGAGTGTCAGCAGGAATCGGGCAGATCTGAAGAGAGGAAAGTCACTGGTACCTCAGGTGCATGTTCGATAGATAGAGAGAGAGAGAGAGAGAGAGAGAGCGAGAGCGAGAGCGAGAGCGAGAGAGAAGAGGGCCGATTTAGAAGTACAGTAAAGCAGTGATGAGATGATATAAGAGGCGTCCAGGTTTCCTTTCAGGAAGTCGAGACATGGACGTTTAATCTCTGGTGGAAGGTTACTGCTATGCAGGCTGAATGTGGACGAGCACAGAGTTTGGTGAAAAACTAGTAGGTATATATTTAATCTTCTCCAACTAGGCCACATTTGCACCGAGGAGAAAAGATAACCGTCAAAGGAGTGTGCAGATCGAAAAATTCACCATCATGGTACACTATATGGACAAAAGTACTAGGACACCTGTGGAAGTGGACGCTTGGTGGTTATGGCATTGTAATTTGGCATTTGAATCCTGAGTTCAAATCCAAGCCATGACAAGCTACCAGTCCTGGGCCCCTGAGCAAGGCCCTTAACCCCATAGCTGCTCAGTTGTATAAACGAGATAAATACAAGTTGGATAAAAGCGTCTGCCAAATAATCTTAATGTAAAGGAATTTTCTATCCATGTCGTTCTTCCCCAAACTTTTCCCACAAACTTGGAGGCACACAATTGTATCGGACATCTTTGGATGCGGTCGCATGAAACGTTTCCATCACTCGAACTCTGAGCATGTGAAGTTCCAGCATGACGGTGCCCCCTTGCACAAAGCCAGCTCCATGAAGATATGGGTTAGAGGGGAAGATCTCGAGTGGCTTGATGTAACCCCAAACGTATTGGGATGAATTGGAACACCACCTCAGTTCACCTACATCAGTACCTGACTTTACTCGCCCCAAGCACACTCCAAAATGTAGTGGAACATCTTCCCAGAAGAGTGGAGGTTGATTATAGGGGCAAATAGGGATGAAATGTGAGGAATCTTGTGATCAGGTGTCCTCAAATGTCCATATAGTGTTTTTGTATGCCACAACATCATAAAGTCTAAATAAATAATAGAATGTCGTCATAGAAATTCTTTGATTTTATTTTTTTATTTTTCAAGGCACGATTCAAAATGCAAATCCATCTCCCTTATGAACATGCGATGAATTTTTCTCTGTTACTACTCGGTGCTTTTCCTCACACTACCCGCCACCCTGACATGCCTGTCTTTGCTTCCTGCAGCTGTTTAAGAGGAGAAACGTGGAGTTGCTGAACGAGGAAGGAGGAATGTTTGACAGCCTTAACATGGACGCTTACGTCAGCTCCAGCACAGCACCAGTGAGTCGGAGCACTCCAGAGCAGTGCATTTGCTGACTTCATTAGAATAATCCTGTAATCCCGAGCTGAACCGTTTCACTGTTGTTATTGCTGCTCATTATAGAGTCGAACATCGGAAGTGGTATCTGGTGTGCACATGTACTTATTACTTTTGTTTTTTCAGGAAGGAGTCATAACCAGAGACATGGTGGAAATGCTCTTCTCAGATGATCCTGATCTGCTGTTGGTGACCACTCAGAAATTCAGAAAACTACTCTCCAAAGGTGTGTGCACAAATTCTCTGTAACAGTAAATTAGGAAGTGGTAGCTCAGTGGTCGAGGTTTCAAACCCCAACCTCACCAAGTTGCCTCTTTTGGGCCCTTGAGCAAGGCCCCTAACCCTCTGTGCTCCAGGAGCGCCGTATCATGGCTGACCCCAGCTTCCCAACCTCTGCTGCTACGTGAATGACGTAGTATCACAACACTACGGAGGCCGAGGCGTGTCCTGAGAGTCACATAGAATATAGATTAACATGGCAGAGGTAGAGCTGCATCTTTTTCAGAAGGTGCCACTGAATGAAAGAAGTACAGATTGTTCTTTAATGCATTAAAAAGCATGTGCTGGTTTAGCAAAATAAACTAAATCAAGGTGGATGAAGTATTTTGCTGTTTATAATTTTTTTAGCTTATCGATTTTCCAATGCTTTTCATACGCAGAACCGAACCCACCCATCGACGAGGTCATCGGCACTCCGGGAGTCGTGAACAGATTTGTGGAGTTCCTTGAAAAAAGCACCGATTGCACATTGCAGGTAAATAAAAAAATCACAGCCACTGTCTACACCCCCCTCTTGTCTTTCAAGTACAGTCACTTTTACCTGAGCAGAGCTGCTTCAGGACTCTGACCACTGCCTGGTTCATCTTCTCCCAACATACAAGCAAAATCTAAAATCTAAGACCAATGAAACGGAGCAGGCATCACAGCCTGTTTTCACTGCCCTGATTAGAGTGTATTTGAAGCTGCTGCCTCTGATCTGGATGAGCTCATATTTCTGTGAGGATATATGCATTAAACATAAATCCAGGATAAACCGTGGTTCACAGCAAGACTCAGGCTGCTTCGTCAGGCCAAAGATGATGTATAATCAGACCAGGAACACACTGGGGCTGGAAAATTAATTTTCATTTAACTGGTCGATGACCTAAACGAGTTTTACTGTAGATTTGCAACTCACAATTCACACCTGGTTCGACCATCTCGCCACTCAACTAATAACACCTCCATCAGCCCCCCCTCTCCTGTACTTAAGATCAGTAAAGATGATGTGCATCAGGTCTTCATGAAACAAAAAAGAAGGAAAGAAGTTTCACCATCATCTTTTCGCAGATCTTTAAACAGTTTGCCTGCTTCAAACATTCCATCATCATCCCCATCCCAAAAGAAACCAGGAATCTTCAGATCCACTGCCCTAGCATCTGTGGTCATTGTCATTTGAGAGAATGGTGTTTGCTTATCTGAAGGATATCACTGGACCCCTGCTGGACCCCCTTAGTGGAAGATGATTGTAGATTTTAGGAGCTCAGCTACACAATCAGACATCAGAAGACTACAGAGGACGCATTTAACGTCTGAAAGGATTATTGCTGCTCCCCTGCCCAGAAAATCACTCTGGATTCCACACATTCAAGCCGAATGCTTTTTGAACCTTTGCCATCTGACCGACGGTACAGAGCACCAGTTCAGTCAGTCACAAGAAAAGTTCTTCCCCCAGGCATCTACCGGCCTGAACACTTAAAACGTGTAATACGAATGTTTACTAATCTAAATCATTACTTTTTCTATCAAATAATACTCTGTTTTTCTTTATAAAAATGTGCGAAAACCTTTTTTTTTTTTATAATTTTTTTTTTTTTCCTATTTACTTAAAAATAAAATGTGCAACTCAAAGCTTCTGTCACCAAAACAAATATCTTGTAAGTGCAAACCTACTTTGCAAGAACGTCCTCTTTCTGATTTCCTCACTGTGCTAACGTGTCTGTTTCCTGTGCAGTTTGAAGCAGCGTGGGCGCTGACCAACATCGCCTCGGGAACGTCTCAACAGACCAAGTTTGTGATCGAGGCAGGTGCCGTGCCGGTGTTCATCCAGCTGCTCAACTCGGAGTTCGAGGACGTCCAAGAGCAGGTAAACGGAAGACCAAGGCAGTTCGAGCCGGCTGTCGAAGCCGTGCCAACCAAATGAATTCTCCTAATCATATTGAAATGAGCTGCAAATTAAGTTCGGGCTCAACACAGAACCTAAAGTGCAAAAACACATTTTTTTTTGGCCCTGTGGTGGTTATTTCAGCTGTTGGAGCTTTCCCGTTTCTTCACATTCAAGTCCTGTTTCCCCTCTGTGTCTATGGGTGTCGTGGTGAAGCTTTTCAATATTTAGGAAAGTTTTTCTTGTTTTTATCAGCAGTCTTGCAAAAATGAAATTGAAGGAAGCGGTTCAAATATTCCTTTTTAGACTTTTATCTTTTCTCTCTGTACCCCTGAAATAGTCGACTAATGCGTACAGCAAACAAACACTGATGAGCTGATGAGCTAAGAAGCTCATTAACACTGAATGAAACAAGACTCTTATTTCTGTAAGGTTTGACCACAAGGTTTCATCATCTAAAAAAAATGAAAGCAGGGGAAAAACTTCTCCCGTACATCTTTCTGTTTCATTCTTGCTCATTTCCAACCACGATTTGAGGATGAAGAAGTGAAAATGGGTGCTTTTACTGTGGAGTGGTGGAGGTTATTCGAGGTGGTATCAAAAAGTTTCAAGACTTGCCATGTCTGCAAGAAAGTATTTTATTTATCTACGTGTACGCAAGATCACCTTGCACATCGGTACAACGATGTTCCTGCCACTTCCGGAGTGTGTCCTGGAAGTGTTCTTTTCGTAGCGCGTCGTACCTTCTGCGATTTGCGCTGGATCCCCGCGACGGTGTGTTAAAACGGCGACCTTCGAGCCGGATCTTCATCTTTGGGATTAGGCCGAAACTCGCACAAGCCAAATCTGGCGAGAAGGCTGGGTGCGGAAGTGAAATCCTGTTGTTACCGCCTGGAAACTCGCGTTTGAGGAGCTCTTTGTGACGGTGCCCACAGTTGCACAGCTCCAGATGTACACAGGACGATGTCTTTTGGCACACTGACTTATGAAGGTCGGTGCTCCCCGTGACAGTGCGTGCAGCCTTGTGCCGCTGTCCGTTGCTGTGTTACATAACTAGAATTGAAACTTTTTCAGTTTTGCTTTTTTAAGCATCATGAGGTATCTATTTATTTATATTAAATGATTAGCAGATGTGCTATACTTTTTATTATTAGGGAAACGACTAATATTTGATATGGAGTTTGATTTCTTCTCACTAATCCGTTGGTGCCGAGGCGTGTCCCGGGAGTCACATAGAGTACAGATTAACATGGCAGAGGTCGAGTGCACATCACTAATACTTATTTAGACCTTCATTAGCTTGCCTATGTAATTTGAATACACCTAAGCCTTGCAGGAATACTTACCTGACATTTACGGCAAAAACTGCTAAATGCAAGTGGCCAGTACACATTGAGGGAGACAGAAGTATTTCTGCGATTGATGGTTCGGAAAAAGGGTTCATGCACTGCTAATCATCAAGGAGTAGAAGCCGCTTCCCTGAATGCAACAAAGAAGAGAGTCTATTTTTGGGATGGTTTAGGTCCTTTACAATCTTCCTTATCCGGCACCGCATGCTGTAGGTCAGGGAGCTCGGTGCGGATGGTACGTTCAGCTGACCGCACCACCCTCTGGAGGCCTCGCCTGTCCTGCAAGGTGCTGTTCAAGAAGCAGGAAGTGATTCTACCCGTCAGGACTCACTCAATGGTGCAAGTGTAGAAAGTCCTTAGCACCTGAGAGGGTAGTTTATAGTTCCTTAGGCGTCTCAGATGGTACAGACGCTGCCGGGCCTTCTTCACCAGGGTGTTAATGTGACCGGACCAAGACGGGTCCTGTGTGATGTGAACACCTAGGCATCGGAAACTGTCCACTCTACTGGGGTCTTGTTGATGTTTAGCGGTTGGTATGACCGCTCCTGCGTCGTGCTGAAGTCCACTATCAACTCCTTAGACTTGCTGACATTCAGGAGAAGATTGTTCTCCTGGCAGGTTTTTAATCTCCTGTAGGTAGGCCGATTCGTCGTTGTTGGAGATGATGGTGGCTTGATGATGGTGGTGGAGCTGGAAGTGGCCGTACAGTGAGTACAGCAGGGGGCTCAGAACACAACCCTGGGGAGCTCCAGTGCTGTGAGTGAGGGTGGATGAGGTGTGTTTGCTCACCCGTACAGCTTGTGGTCTGTCTGTCAGGAAGTTGGAGATCCATGGATACAGCGGCAGGCTGTGTGCCAGGACCTCCAACTTAAAGGCGAGTGTGGAGGGAATTATAGTGCTGAACGATGAACTGTAGTCCACAAACTGCATTATTGCATAATTCCTTTTTCTGTTCATACATCCTTTTTATTTATATATATATATATATGTGTATATATGTATATGTGTATATATGTATGTGTGTATATGTATATGTTTTTATTTTTTATTTTTTTCCACCTGAAAAGCTGCTGTCTAAAGGAATGCGAAAAGAAATACCATTGGTTGTCAGGTGTCTGCACATGATAGCCTTTTCAGTGTTGCTAGAATTCAAAAAGTTATATACACATCAATGTATGAAGTGATCCACATGTTGAACTTTCACTATCGAACATCACAAGTATAACAAAGACAAAGAATGTAAACTACAGGACCTGCTTTTATTGGACAGCACCTTGTCATTATTGATTACTGTTAATTAATTCATGTGTGTGTGTTTTAGGCCGTGTGGGCATTAGGGAATATCGCAGGAGACAGCGCCATGTGCAGAGACTTCGTCCTGAACTGCAATATCCTTCCCCCACTGTTAATGTGAGCGCTCTGACAAATTTAAATATTTCTCTTTTTGCTTTTTGTTCATTTTGCCTCACGCCTGTCTCTTTCACCCCATCCAGGCTGCTGACCAAATCAACTCGTCTCACAATGACCAGGAATGCTGTCTGGGCACTTTCTAACCTCTGCAGAGGCAAAAGTCCGCCACCTGACTTCGAAAAGGTTGGTCCCTTTCACCAGTTCACGTGACTTTATACCAATAATTTATGGACATGGTTTTGGACTCCTGACCATGTGTGCTTTGTGAACGTACCATTCCACATTTAGTTCCTTTTTTTTTTGTCTTTCGAATAACCTCCACTCTTCTGGGAAGATGTTCCACTCGATTTTGGAACTTGTTTCTAGAGATTTGTGCTCATTCAAGCACAAGTAATGTTATAGGTGAGGTAAAGAGAGGACTGGGGTGCAGTCAGCATTCTAATGTATCATGTTCAATAGGGTTGAGGTCCAGATCTTTATATCAGGCCACTCAAGCGCTTTTACTCCATCCCATCAAAAAAAAAAATCTCCTTGTTCAAGTAAAGGGAAAATGCCATGCTAACACACTCAGACATCCTATACAATTGCGCCTCCTACTTTGTGGTAGAACCTTGAGGACAAACCACATATGGCTGGAAAAGTCAGGTGTCTCGGTGCTTGTGTTCATAAAGTGTATCTGAGTGCATGAAGGCTGACACCCTGTCCTGTTGTTCCTAAACTTTCTGAATGAAATAAAAAAAAAAAACATTGTTAGTAAATTATCAGTGTTGATTGTGTTAGAGCAGAGACACGGGGCTTGAAAGATTTATTTTCTAACAAGTTTTTGTATTGGGTTGACCAATTATTTGGGTTGATCCCCTTCTGCAATCAAGATGCTCTATTTCACTTTAATCAGCAGGTTCTTATCAGCCTGGATTTGCCCTTCTTCAGAGCGACTTGGTTATCTGAGGGTTAAGGGCCTTGCTCAAGGACCAATCATGGGCAGCTTGGTGGTGCTGGGATTTTAACCCATGATCTTCCGATCTGAAGTCTAACATCTTATTCAATGAGCTCCCACTTCCCTTTACTACTGGCTGATAGTGGTTCAGTCAGAATTAGTCCTCATTTCATGTAATGCTCTGTTTTTTTTTGGTTTCCTGCTTCAGGTGTCCCAGTGCCTGCCTGTACTGTCCCGCCTGCTGTTCAGCAGCGATCCCGATCTGCTGGCTGACGCCTGCTGGGCTCTGTCCTACCTCTCAGACGGACCCAACGAGAAGATCCAGGCTGTGATCGACTCGGGAGTCTGCAGGCGACTCGTCGAACTGCTCATGTGAGTCGCAAAAAAAAAAACGTAAAATAGAACGAACTTTATTATAAAATAAACAGTACTGAGTTATAAAAACGTGCTAAATGAATGATTATATTCATAAATATAGAGAGAAATAAGATTCATTCTAAATGAAACAAAAGTAACTCTCTAACCCAGACCCATCCCCCCCCCAACAAAAGACCTCAACAAACAGCACGTGGTGTCAGTGATTCTTCCCCAGAGGCCGCTCTCTTTGCTGTTAAAACAGAAAAGCTCTTAATCTGCTCCAACAAAACCCGGAAAAACTATCAATATGGATTTTTGGCAGATAGTCAGTATAACTGATAAATTGTTTGGGTTTTTTTTTTTCTTCTTCCCCAGGCACTCCGATTATAAAGTGGCTTCTCCGGCTTTGAGAGCCGTCGGGAACATAGTCACCGGAGATGACATTCAGACACAGGTAACATATTATTATATTGATTTAATTGAGTAATCAATTAATCAGCAAAGTTTTCATTTGGAAGAACCCATTTGGGTAATACAGATGTGCATACAAGTGTGTGTTACATTTATTATTTAATTTTCTTTTAAAAGATTCTATTGAACTGTTTTACTTATTTCAACGTTTTGGTTTTTTTTTTTTTTTTTACTTTTTTTCTTTTTGAGTTAATTTTTTATTTATTTTATTATTTTTTTTAATCCACCTTCTACTGTTGAATATGTTGTCAAGTTCAATAATAATAATAATAATAATAATAAAAATAATAATAATAAAAAAGTTAAATGATGACAATAAATTCAAAGTGTGAGGAAAAGACCAAATAAACTTGTGGTCCAACACTTAATATGTTCGTGAGGGAATTCAGATTTTAACTATGTTTCTGTATAAAGAATCGCATTCGAACCGAAAGCCGTGCACTGAAACGGTTCGGTACGGATGCGTGTACCGTTACACCCCTAGTGAATACCATTTGTTGTTGCGAAAACAAAAACTTTTGAGCGTTCAAAAACGATTAAATTAAATATTAAATTCTCGGTCCATCTTTTTTGTCTTGCTTTGTTTAAGGTGGTACTGAACTGCTCAGCTCTCCCGTGCCTCCTTCACCTGCTCAGCAGCGCAAAGGAATCAATCAGGAAGGAAGCCTGCTGGACCATCTCCAACATCACAGCAGGGAACCGAGCTCAGATCCAGGTACACATCACCTCGCCCCAGCTGCTGTTCTGACGGGTTTATAAATCCATCTGCAAAATAGAAAAGTATCCATATTTATTATGTAACCTGTTACCTTTCCTTAGACCGTCATCGACGCCAACATCTTTCCCGTTCTCATCGAAATCCTCCAGAAAGCCGAGTTTCGCACCCGAAAAGAAGCCGCGTGGGCCATCACGAACGCCACGTCCGGAGGCACGCCCGAACAAATCCGGTAAAATTAGAAAAATTAAGACTTGTTCAAAGAGGTTTTTTTATTTGTATTCATTTATTTTTTTTTTTTCTTCTGATATCTTCAAATGTTGTTCATTTTTTTATTTTTTTTTTGGTTTAATTAAAGTGTTTTAACAAAAGGTCTCTATTTGCAAATTGGGCCAGTCCACTTTATTTTTCTATTTTATGTTATTTTTTTTCTACTTGATACACTTGGATGAGAACAAATTTGAGGCTTTTAAACTTACTGCCTCAGAGTTACGAAGTAGATGACAAGGGCCATGTAAATAAAGATTTTATAAAAGAAAACTTGTAGATGTTAATTGCAATTGGTTTCAAAAACCTTGCATGAAAGTATATAAGCCTTGTACGGTGGTACCTTGACTTACGAGTGCCTTCACCTTTTCCGAGATACGAGCGGTCACTCCGTCGATTTTTTTTGCTTTGATACGCGAGCAAAAACTTTAGGTACGAGCTCGAGGCGCCGCAACTAGATAGCGAATCGAAACCAGAAAGCGAAGATTGTGACGAAAATTAAGATAAGCAAAGAAGAAAAAGTAAAAATGTTAAAGTTTAGGGATACGTAGTGTACAGGAGTGATAGTAAAAAACGAGTTTTCCCTCCGCCTCCACTTATCACCTCTACACTGTACGGGTTTAGAAACATCTCCAGAAGTTATTCACAAATGTAGGATAATTTCTATCATGCAAAGAAGAAGCCATATGTAAACATGATCCAGAAACACCACCATCATCATCTTAAACATGGCCTTGTCCCAAGTTTTTTGAGACGTGTTGCCGCAATCAGTTTCAAAATTACCTTATTATTTTTACAATGGCAAACAAATATAAAAGCAAAATTAGCAATATAATGCAAACTATTATACTGTATAGTCTTCTGATTTCATTACAGAGAGTGAATGACTGTTCCCCGGCTGTAATGAAATCAGAAGACTATATAATAGTTTGTGTTTTTGATGATTATATGATACACAAAATATTCACATCTCTTTCAGGTTATGTAATTGGACTTCCTCAGAAGAAGCAGTGCAGCTCAGTCCATGATTTCATTTCTCACTCTTATTTTTCCTCTCTCTCTCTCTCTCTCTCTCTCTCTCTGTCTCTCTCTCTGCAGGTATCTGGTTAATTTGGGCTGCATTAAGCCCTTGTGCGATCTGTTGACCGTGATGGACTCCAAAATCGTGCAGGTCGCTCTGAATGGACTGGAGAACATCCTGAGACTGGGAGAGCAGGAGGCCAAGCAGAACTGCAGTGGCCTTAACCCTTACTGCAGCCTCATAGAGGAGGCCTATGGTAATGCTAATGTAACTTTATATACGTGTTTCCTGATTTCTTATTTTTGTGCATTTTTGTTACACTTCAATGTTTTAGATCATCAAACAAACAAATGTTTAATGACGTAAAAAATTATTAATGACCTTAAAAGGGTGGTTCATGCTCGAAAACCCTCCAATGTGGCCGAATTACCACAATTCTGCCACATTGGCAGAATATATATAATTATATTATTAGGGATGCAACAATACAGTCAGCCCACAGTTCAATACATACCTCTGTTTTTTAACCACGGTGTTCAGTTCGGTTCGGTTCTGATGGCTTAACACAAGTGTTTTTTGTTATTCTATGTTCAGGCAATAGGAACAGTAAGAGGTTAAGAAGAAACAAATAAAAATGATTTATTGCAATACTCCTTTATTTTACTTAAAAGCAAAGAACTCTTCTGCCAAATGAGCGCTTGTATGACTTTCATACAGGGGACGGGTTTGGAGTACAGCGCTTTTCATTTCCCAATCCGACATGTAGTGAACAGTTACAGTGAGGTAACTCACGGTTGCCTGCGAGGTCCAACCATCTGTGGTCAGAGCAAGGCTCTGCTTGAGCCAATTCCTACACAATACTGTTGCAAGTCTTTTCATAGAGGTCGGGAATTATCTCAATTTCTTATTTTCATGTGTCTCTCGGAACCAGTTGGGTATGTATGCTGGAAGGATTCAGCTGTAGTTTTTTAGAGGACTTTATTACCTGCTCTGCTTTTCTGCCTTCAGACATTGATATTGCTGGGTGATGGCGCCGCAGATGTGCACTCATATTGGAAGTGTTTCCGTTTGAGTAGGCTACACGTGTAAAACAATGCTTGCACAGAGTCATTTTTTTTGTTTGCCCATTTTTTCTTTCTCGGCATTATACTCAACAGCAAAACCGAAATGTCTCCACACCACAGATTTAAAAGACGCCGGCGCCTCCTCCTACTGTAGTCTCACTTCACCACCGCTCGCCATGTTAAAGTGTGGAATGATGGTTCAGCGCCCCCTAACTTTAGAGCATAGTGATTGAACATTTACTCGCGGGGAGGAGTTTTCTTATCTCAGCTCGTAGACTTACAGGCGCACACAAACAGTCAATTCGGAGAGAAATAAAAAGCACATCAATTATTTAAACGTAAAACCGAAAAAACGCAATTCACAAGCGCGTATTGAACCGTGGATGTCGTACCGAACGGTTCAATATTATATTGAGAATTGTGGCATCCCTAAAAAAAATATATATATATATATATATATATATTAGGGGTGGCACGGTACATGGAAAAACACCCGAACTGTTCGGGTTCGCTTGTCTCGGTTCGGTTCGTGTGTGTCGCACGGTTCGACGCATGCGCAATGTAGCCTCGTGCTCAGTTTCGCTTAGACAGTTTCGCACGAACATACATATAGAGAGTAAAAGTTGAGTAAGGAGTGCTGCAGAAATGGCAGGTGGAGGAGATAATGAAGGCTGTCCGGAGTTGGCGGATGCGCCCGCGTCGTTCAAATCCGGTGCCTGGGAACATTTTGGATTTCATGTTACTTACTATGACATAAACGGAAATAAAACGGTAGATAGAACTGCGACTGTGTACAAGCATTGTGCAAAACGCATTCAATATGTTAATGGAAACACTTCTAATATGACATGTTCTAATATGATTTATTTAGAGGCTGATGTTCCTCCTTGTTTTTTCCTAAGGCCTGGACAAGATCGAGTTCCTGCAGAGCCACGAGAACCAGGAGATCTACCAGAAGGCCTTCGATCTCATCGAGCACTATTTCGGCGTGGAAGAGGAAGACGCCAGTTTGGCCCCGCAGGTGGACGAGAACCAGCAGCAGTACCTTTTTCCTCAGCAGGAGGCCCCCATGGAGGGCTTTCAGCTCTAATCAACCTCCTGACACTCGCTTCAGGCCCGTACAACGCATCCAGGTCCTTCCCGTGCCCTTGTCTGTACTGCAGGCTGTATCCCCCGTGCCTCAGGCACAACCACACAAGCTGATTCATCTGGAGCCAGGCCGAGAGGGAGACCTTTTTTTTTTGTTTTGTTTTTTTTTGTTAGATGATGTTTTGTGTGTTTCTCCTTCACTCGTACTACGACCGGTCTTTTTGCTTTCTTTTTTTTCACGAGGCTAATCGACTTCACAGGAAAAACATCCTTCCCACACCTTTCCGAGGCTTCGCACTCTTTCCCCGTTTTTCTTTCTCTCTTTCTCTCTTTTATTTCCTTTTCTCTGGCGTTTGGTCCCGCAGCGTTTAAACACACCATCCTGGCTGGTGGTCTTTAAAAGGCAGAATAAGCAGTCGTCTTTTTTTGCGGTGTTGTAAATACCTAGAGATTTATAGATCATTCTGGAAGCGTAGGGCGGGGGATTCACCAGGCGTGCGCGTGGGTCCGCTTTCCCTTCAGAATAGTTTGGGGTTGTTTTGGTTGTTTTTTTTTGTGTAGCTAAGGGCATAGAGACTGCGTTCAGATCTTTCTCGAGGTCTTTGCATTGGGTTTCTATTATTCTGTTCGCCGTTTCAGAGGATCCCTTTCCAGGATTTTCCATTCTTTTCGATTTGAAAGCGATGAGAAACGTTTGGCGATCGCCTCCATGCTCTAATTTTTTCATTTCTGGGTTTTTTTTTTAATACTCGCAAGTTAACAAAGTTAGCAAGGGGTGGGTTTTTTTGTTTGTTAGTTTTTTGTTTTGTTTTTAAAGCTAACCTCTAGGTAAGATAAATAAATATATATACACAAATATGACTCTATATAGTTGCACACACCTTTTGCACACGAAATGACACGAAGGAGAAAACTGCTTCTGCGATTTTCCATTCAGGTTTTCAGATTTCAGTGCTGATGTTCATTCTTCATGTTAAAAGAAAAAAAATGTTTTTTTCGGCTCACTGCACAGAAACCCATGAAGCGTGTTCACGAAGATTTGAATCGAACTCTCAAAGAAAAAAAAAGAAAATATATATCTCAAATCTCGGAAGCGTTTTTCTCCTCCGTGTACACTACACTGACGCCAAGGTTTTGAGAACGCAGATGAACGGATGAGGAGCGAGACCGAGACCGACGGACATTCTGTGAAGCGGCAGAAAGAACTTTCCAGTAATCTTCGTCACTTCCTGATTATAGCGGCGAAACTTTATAATATATCTAGGTAGATGAGTAAGTGCTGTTCGTATAATGGACATATAACAAGTCCAGTTTTCGGTGGAACACATGATCAGCATCGGACGGACGAGTCAACGTCCAAGTTTTTTGGTGAAGCTGGAAGTTTTTTTTCTTCTTGGGGAGTGTTTTAGCTAAATATCTTGATCGTGCCTGAACCTCAGTTTCCTGATCTGTGCCGTCATTCACCAGAATTAATTTTCTTCCTTCCCAAATTCGATTCAAATGATCTGGAACGCTCCGTTCATTTTTACTGATTTTCTCATTTCTTTGTTTTCGTGTAAATTCCTCTTTCGTTGACGACTCTGAGCGAATCCTTTGGTGAATTACGGAATCCCAGAGAGGCGAAACTGAAGTAAAGTACGATGAACTAGTTTCTAGTGGAAAAAGAAAATGTATTCGTTGACTTTTATGAACGGACACGAAGGCGTCGTTGAAGTGCTGGTGCAATCCGGTGGCAGCTCATGTTCTTTGCGTTATAGTGGTTTAGCTCCGATTGTGTGCTTTGTGGCATTTCTCTTGTGCATGGAAACGTCAGCTGTTGTCCCCATAACGTGGCGTTTCGCCATTTTCATTTAGGGTTTCGCAGTTCCTGCATCAACCTCGCTAACAATTTGAAGGAAAAAATCCACCCTGAGGGACTTCAAATCAAATTTGATCTCGATTGGCATCCAGGGACACCGGTGCTTTTCACCTATGACGGCAGTGGAGCTGAATTGGGTGTAGAATTGGGCGCTGATCGAGGTGCTGAAATGGGATATAGTGGGATCCCTGAAGAGGCCGATGCGGCGATGCTTTAGTCCTTTTAATCGCCACTTTTCTTTCAACTGTCAGCCTCTTCAGCTTCAATTTTAATACCCATGGCCTCTTAGATCCCATACTTCACGAGCTGTAACTCTATTTGATTTATCATTAATTTCACATTAAAGATTGTTGGATAATAATGAGCGTAGAAGCTGTTGTAGCCACTTATGTAGATCATGAAATCTTTTTTTTTTCCACACATTTGCTGTTTTTGGTTGTGATTCTTTTCTCACACCATGTAACGTAACAACCCCCACCCCAAAACAAATCTCTCACACTCTTGTTTCAGGGTGGATTTTTCCCTGCATAGGGTTGGTATATCAAATCGAGGTTTCATCAGCTTCGATGAACATCTCAAAATTGGAGGGTACAGATGTACGCTTCTCTCTCTGACTTTTTAGGTCCTTTTTTTTTTTTGTGGTGAGATATTTTTTTTTTTTTTTTTTGTGGTGAGATAAAAAAATAAATAAATGGCCAGATGACGTTGCACTTAAAGGGATCCTGCAGCTCTCTATACACATGTAAATGAAGGGGTAAATGGGAAAAGGTTTAAAGCATATACACACGACTTGCCGAGAGGGTGGGAGGAAATTCACCGCTCGTGACCCAAATCGAATTTCTATTAGAGAAAACCACAAATGCACTCCTTAATTCACAAAAGTGCCAATCAGACCGAGGAAAACTGGTGGCTGATGTATATCAATTCATCTGAAAATTCTTCTTATTATTCCTCTTTTTTTTTTTTGGGTGTGTTTTTTTTTTTTTTTTTTTTTTTTTTCCTCATTTCTTTATGTACTTGAATGTGCACATGTTTGTGCAGATGTTGCTGCTCTGTTCTTTTTCATACCTTCGAGTAATCACATCAAGGGGTTACATGATCTCGAGTAGTTTGTGTAGACGTGACGGTCTGTCGTTTGTACACCAAATTGGTATTAAAAAAAAAGAAAGAATTTAAAATAATTTAAGTAAATTATACTTTTTTGTGGGCTTGATTGCATATTAAAAAAAAAAGTATACTTTTCATACTGCAATCCAAATATCATAGGAGATTTTTGTTTTTGTTTTTTATTTTACTTTTCTTTTTTTTTGTTCTTTTTTTTTTTTTTTTCCCCTGTTTGTAATAATTTCGCTTGCAATTTCTCCGGTGAATTTAAAATAATTTAAGTAAATTATACTTTTTTGTGGGCTTGATTGCATATTTAAAAAAAAGTATACTTTTCATACTGCAATCCAAATATCATAGGAGATTTTTGTTTTTGTTTTTTATTTTACTTTTCTTTTTTTTTTGTTCTTTTTTTTTTCGCCTGTTTGTAATAATGTCGCTTGCAATTTCTCCGGTTACAAAAATATCTTGAATTCGACAGCAGTCAAGTCTTCGGAACCGCAGACAATTCGATCCGAACAGGTTCACGTTTCAGGGAAGGAGCGCGGGCACCTGCAGCCATCGCTCAGAAACCCAGTCCCCCCCCCAACAGTACAGGTTAATCAATCCGGCGCTTCGGTTCAGGGTTGAATCACGTCAATCTTTTTGTTTCGAGAGATTTTATCAGATCAGGGCTTCAGAAGCCGAACGCAGGTTTTTTACGCCCGCTGAGGACGAGTCGTCCTGTCGGCACAATTTCCAAACTTCGCTCTCCCTGATTAAAAACACTGACTTCCAAGAAGTGCAAACAAACAAACAAAAAAAAAAAAAACTGCAAAAGGCCACATATGTACAGTCGAGGCTTTCTGGTCTTCCGTCCTAGATCTTGTAGATGATTTATATCTTTTCGAGACTTTTTGTCTCCTCCAAATCTAAAGCCTGATGCTTGGCTCTATCGTTGAAAAGAAGTAAAAAAAAAAAAAAAAAAAAAAAAAAAAAAAAGATTAAATATTCAAACCTCTGTTTACATGTTTTTTTCCTATTAAATTGTCAATCCATTCATGACCTGGTGGAGTTTTGTGTCCTGTTCTTGTTAATTTTAATTTTTTTTTCTATTTATACAATCAGTTCTCCTTTTTTCCTACATCTCATACTGTGACTGACTTGACTTTACCGACCGTATGAATGAGCGACACGTGAAAAAAAAACCATGAACATGTTCATTAATGCTGTACAAATGTTTTAAAAAGATTTAAAAGGTTTGTCCAGAATGCAAATAACAAGCAAAAAATAAATAAAGAGAGAAAATGAACTGTAGGGTATGTTTTTCTTTTTATCGTGCAGTTGTAAATCTAATCCACTAGAGGGACAAACATTAGGAAAATGATTTTTTCAGCTGTGTGGTTCTTCCCCAAAAAAGTCTGAGGCACACAGGATGTCTTTGAAACTTTATTTTCCCTTTACTTAATCTAGGAGACTCAAACCTGCACAGAAAGCACAAAGCCAGCTTCATGAAGATATCATTTATAAGGCTTGGAAGATCTTGAGTGGCCGCTATAGAAACCCTGTTGAACACCAGGGGATAAATTGGAATGCTGACTGCACCCCAGGCCTCATTACCTCACCTGCTGCACCAGTATTAATGCCCCATGAAGCATTGCAAACTATTACAAACTTACCACCCCACAATTGTTTAATTAAAATGATCATCAAAGGATTTTAGTATGTTTTCCTTTTTTGGTTCCTGGACACTCAGGAATCTTTGGTAATGAGCAACAAATAAAATGCTTTATACTGTTCACAGAACTGAGACTATGCATACGCCAAAAATAAATGGCAATTAGAATGGGATCGGTGATCAGTTTAGCAGCAAATTACATGAAATAAATGTTTTAGGTGAAAAACATACTCTGTGGGGTGGGGTGGGGTGGGGGTGGGGTCTTAAAAAGTTGAAAAGGTCTCAAATTTGAAAATCTACATTTTAGACCATAAAAAGTTCGATGCTCTAGGGTTTAAATCATTTTAAACGGGTCTTAATTTTCCGAAGTTCATGTAACGGCAACTCTGACGCTCGTTGAAATCGTTAACTTCAGAATGTTTTTGTTTGTTAGGTTCCGTAGTGTTTTAGCTCATTTTATCGCTGGTCCAAATATAACTCGCTGTATCACAACTACAAATGAGACCAACATGCAACAGCCAATCAGCTTTGTGTTGTTGGCGGGAATCTCTCTTAGATTGTAGACGCAAAACAGATTTTATTTTTCGTCGAAGGGGAAATGCAGGTTTGGTGATACTCAAAAAATGATTTTAGGGCTTTGGTTAAGTTGGTTGCTAAAAATGTATTTGTGTGTTTGTGATGTCATGATACAAGTCTTAAATTTCATTCTTAATGATCTTAAGTCCTAAATTTTACTTGGAAACCTGCAGAAAACCTGAATAACCCTAAATAAATCAAGTTATTTACACACAATACCCGATAAGACGCATAATCAGGAAAAAAATCCCGAAAACATTCATCCTGTCAGAATCCGATGTTTGTTAAACGTTTTGCTGGACTGTAATATTTTTATCTCTTTGAAAAACTTGTTTTATTCTGTTGATTCTTTTGGAAAGGTTTAATCAAGTAATCCAAATTTAGTCCTTAAGTATTATAGAAATAAATAAGTCTTAAACATCATATTTAGTTTTATATTTGTATAAGTAAACCTGGGTTATGTCATGAACGTAGCCATAGAAGCTAGCATGGCGTTAAGACAAAAAAAACACCACCACCACCTTGTGGCTGGATAAACACAAGTTTCCACAGAATCTGGTGGAACTTCTACCCAGAAGACGACGACTGGAGGTTTTTATAACAGTAAATGGAGACTACGTGTCGAATGGGATGTTCAAAAATCCCATAATCATATTGTCAGGTGGCCTCAAAAGGTGTCTATATTTTGCTTGTACTATAGAATATGACCATTTTGAGCTGATTGAGTCCTCAACTTCCTTTAATAATAATATCAAGTCAGCACGAGTTTGGGGATTATTATAACTCCAACATCTTCATCAAGTATGCAGATAACACCACCGTGGTCGGCCAAATCGACAACAACGACGAATCAACCTACAGGGACGAGATCCGTAATCTGGCAGCATGGTGTGCCACCAACAACCTGACCCTCAACACCACGATGACCTCATTGTGGACTTCCAGAAATCCAACATTATGTTGGGAATTTATTTGACCACTGAAGTACTAATTCTGTAAAATAATTGCTTGTATTTGATATATACATGCATTCGGAACTTAAATGAAAATTCGACAGGGTAACTGGGGTCCAAGAAACTGCAAACTCACAAACATCTCCCAAAATGTTCTATTTCCGCATACGTGTCCTAAAACTGATTTTTGGAACTGAGTTCTAAGACAAAGGGAAGTGAATTAAATTTACAGAGAGAATCTATATATGATTTAATATTCTTTTTTATGAGTGGCAAAAAGATGTGAACCATTTGTATTCAGTATGTCATATACAATAAATATCTCATATCTCATATACAATAAATACAACTAATAATATCAGTAGGTAAGTTCAGTGGGTAAGTGGAAGGTGGTGAGTTCAAATCCCAGCACCACCAAGCTGCCAAATGCTGGGGTTTTGAGCAAGTCACTCAACCTTCATCTGCTCAAGAGTAGAACTGTAAAGGGAAGGGGTAAGGTGGTTAAGATGATGGACTTCTGATCAGAAGGTCGCAAGTTCAAATCCTCCTGCCACTAAGCTGCCACTGTTCAGCTGTTATGAATGAGTTAAATGTAGGTGGATGAGGGCGTCTACCAAATGCTGTAAACATTATTCTAAAGCGGGAACTCAGACTGTTGATCGGAATTTTTTGAGTTCTCATCGCAGCACCACCAAACTGCCACTTCTGATCCCTTAAGCAACTCGATTCAATTTAGTTTATTTTTGTGAAGCACGTCTAACAATGAACATTGTTCCAAAGCAGCTTTCAAGAGATAAAGAGGTTATGAGGTTTATGCCTAGATGTCTGTTCCTTATAAATTTGTCCTTATAAGGAAAAACTCTGAGATGGCATGAGGAAGTTGAGAGGAACCAAACTTAAAAGGGAACCTGTCCCTATCTGAGTGGCACCAAATGTCCATTCTTCACAAATGATCCTTTTCAGTAATAGGTGATCAAATGCAGAACTGTTCATATTAAAGAGATTGTAAATGTCTGTTTATATGAATTACAGTCCAAAATAATCCTCATTCTTGAGTTGCTCAGAAACTTCATGGATCTTTAGGCTGTTCATGTGGAACCATCCTCAGTTTCACAGTGTCTCCAAATGAATTAAAGAGAACTTCATCTAGAGGTAGTGTGTTGGGATAATAAACAACTTACTCAAAACCAATATTCAAATTATTAATACTTCAGGGTCCATTCACCCATGACTAAATCTTGTAGCTGAATGATCGCAGAATCTCCTCAGCCATGCCTGGAAATCTAGTGGAAATCCTGCTCAGAAGACTGGAGCTTGTTATAACTAAATGGGGGAGCTGGTAGTTAGTGGTTAAGACATTGGCCTTTGAGGTAGAAGGTTGTGAGTTCAAACCCCAGTGAAATGGAATACGTCACTATGCACTAGGATGTTCTCATCCTTTAACCCATGTAGTGTACATTTTTGCATTTACGTATTGTAGAAATCACCATTTCTTAATACTATCATTATGACGCTACAGCTATATAAAAAAAAAAACATTAATATTGCCACATCGTCTCCACCCACATGAGCAGAAACATCGATATTAACCCCATAAAATGACCCTGGGTTTTTCGTGCGTTTTTAAGATTTATTTTATAGCCCTATAAAAATCAACTGATTCCAGTGGAAAGATTTTACATTATTTAAGCAAATAAATTATTGTCTTAATTGTTATCATTCTTACATTTTGTCAGGAGTAAGTACACACGTCAGTGTCTGATATCACAGTTGTTGCTTGCATCCTGTCAGTGATCTTGCACATCTCAACTTTGGTTTAGAGGAGGCATAATATAATACTGTCTAAATTAAGCTATATATTATTACTGTAATATTTTTATTTCTATGGGGTAGGAGATGCTAGGACCACTGCTGCAGCAATAAATTACCTTTTTAAAAAAAATACACGCGTCCAGGACAGACTTGGTTCAGCAGGTTTATCATCAGACACTACTGAACCTGAAGGGACCTAGCACTTGATTTGTTTTCAGGCTGTATTGCAGACTTTGTCTTTCAATTATATTACATTATTGGCCAAATATAACCGTTTTTGATAGATTATGCTTCTATAAACTTTGTGGTGATCAACGTAAATTCCCCAAATACATTTTTGAAATATTATCAGAATAATTTTCTATTGTTACAGAATATGTTCAATGCTCTTGTCTCAATCTAAATCTGGACAACAAATCTGTTCATTAATCTTCATTAATTGATCATTTAGCGTTTTGTTGATTGTCAAACGTGACAAAACCAAATTGACATCAACGCCACAGTGTGACACTATACTGATTTGATTTAAAAATCTTAAATCTTGAATTAGTATAGCAATTTTCAACGTTATATCATTCCACTAGGTGGTAGGGCATTTACTGAGTGTTATGCAAGATCATGGTTGGCATCCGCCTTCCCCTTCCCCTTCCCCTTCCCCTTCCCAGTCTAAAAATAAGTCAAAATAAATCCCAATAGTCTCTTCATTTCATAGCGTTTTCCTCGGCTGGCCTGCCACTGATAATCACTGTTGGTATAGACCCATCAAACATAACATTAAAGCCTCTGATTGGTGAAGTAAAAAGCATTGAATATTTATTCAGAGTGGGACCTGTCATGGGGTAAAATAGTTACAGCAGCAGATGAATTGTCAGTTGATATTTTGGAAGCAGCATAAGGATTTGAGAGACTTTGATATGTGTAAGGAGAAAAAACTAACCCATAGCTACAGTAAGATCAAAGTGCCCATGCCTCTGTCCACACCCAAATGCACCTACAATAGGATTGTGAGCCTCCATGGACCATTGAGCAATGGAAGAAGGTGGTCTGGTTTGGTTAATCAAATTGTATTGCATTTTGTTAACAGTGTTGTGTGTGCGTGTGTGTGTGTGTGTGTGTGTGTGTGTGTGTGTGTGTGTGTGTGTGTGTGTTTTACTTGCGTGGGAACCTACATCAGGACATGAGTTTACCAATGTCTTGTGTCTGAATGAACTCCAAATTAGCACACTCCAAAATCAGGTGGAACAACTTCCCAGAAGATTGTAGGGAATTATAAGAGCAAACTGGGACTAAATGTGGACTGTAATGCTTAAAAATCACATACAATACTTGTGACCAGGTGTCACAAGTCACAGTTTTGATTATTGTGGTGACTTATTTTATTTTATGCCAAGATTAATCCATTTTAATCATAAACCTCCATGTCATTCTTATCTGAAATGAATGTATTTGCTTTTTATGTTTTAAAACAGTTTATAATACGCCATATACTGTACGGTTCATGTTAAAGTGGAAGTCTCTAAGACAAAAGTATCAGTTTAAACTCTGCCTGTCTATTCTCACTCAAATGCAAAATGATAGAATATAGATAAAATGATCCAACTGGTAGACCATCAAGCCAGGCCAGATGAGTTTGTACACAGTGAGTGACAATATGCTCTCATTAGAAATTGACAAATTTTTGCTATAGATATTAAAGCGTAGATAAATCTTAAATCTTAAATTCATGAGGATTTTATTTAAGTCACTAAATGATGCATGGTGAGTAAGGAGTCCAATTTTATGTCAAAATAGCCATTTCACCTACAGACTATCAAACCGTCACAGATCGGATTACTCAGAGTAAAACTAATTTAATTTAACTGCAGAATTTTAAAGTAATTGGTGTTCAGATTCATAATATCATTCCATCAAATTGAGCCTGGATTTCAATTTGATGTGTAATAAAATGCAGATTTATTTTATAGCCCTATAAAAATCAACTGATTCCAGTGGAAAGATTTGACATTATTTAAGCAAAGAAATTATTGTCTTAATTGTTATCATTCTTACATTTTGTCAGGAGTAAGTATTGCCTACACACGTCAGTGTCTGATATCACAGTTGTTGCTTGCATCCTGTCAGTGATCTTGCACATCTCAACTTTGGTTTAGAGGAGGCATAATATAATACTGTCTAAATAAAGCTATATATTATTACTGTAATATTTCTATTTCTATGGGGTAGGAGATGCTAGGACCACTGCTGCAGCAATAAATTACCTTCTTTAAAAAAATACACCCGTCCAAGGCAGACTTGGTTCAGCAGGTTTATTATCAGACACTACTGAACCTAAAGGAACCTAGCACTTGATTTGTTTTCAGGCTGTATTGCAGACTTTGTCTTTCATTTCTATTACATAATTGGCCAAATATAACTGCTTTTGATAGATTAGGCTTCTATAAACTTTGTGGTGATCAACGTAAATTTCCCAAATACATTTTTGAAATATTACCAGAATAATTTTCAAAACAAATCTGTTCATTAATCTTCATTAATTGATCATTTAGCGTTTTGTTGATTGTCAAATGTGACAAAAACAAATTGACATCAACGCCACTGTGTGACACTATACTGATTTGATTAAAAAATCTTAAATCTTGAATTAGTATAGCAATTTTTAACCTTATATCATTCCACTAGGTAGTAGGGCATTTACTGAGTGTTATGCAAGATCATGGTTGGAAGCCTTCCCCTTCCCCTTCCCAGTCTCCCCAGCAAGGCCCTAAGTCAAAGTCATTGACTTACGTTTAATTTTTTGTCCATTAATGTTTATTAAAATAAATCCCAATAGTCTCTTCATTTCATAGCGTTTCCCTCGGCTGGCCTGCCACTGATAATCACTGTTGGTATAGACCCATCAAACATAACATTACAGCCACTGATTGGTGAAGTGAAAAGCACTGAATATTTATTTAGAGTGGGACCTGTCATGGGGTAAAATAGTTACAGCAGCAGATGAATTGTCAGTTGATATTTTGGAAGCAGCATAATTATTTGAGAGACTTTGATATGTGTAAGGAGCAAAAACTAACCCATAGCTACAGTAAGATTAAAGTGCCCATGCCTCTGTCCACACCCAAATGCACCTACAATAGGATTGTGAGCCTCCATAGACCATTGAGCAATGGAAGAAGGTGGTCTGGTTTGGTTAATCAAATTGTATTGCATTTTGTTAACAGTGTTGTGTGTGCGTGTGTGTGTGTGTGTGTGTGTGTGTGTGTGTGTGTGTGTGTGTGTGTGTGTGTGTGTGTGTGTGTGTTACTTGCCTGAGGAAGAGATGGCATCAGGATGCACAATAATAATGACAGTGTGAAACAGAGTTCTGGTCTTCGTGTGGATGACATACCACCTACCTAAACATTGTTGCTAATCAAGTACATTACATTGTTATTCCCTAATTGTACTAGACTCTTTTATCAGGCTAAAACGCCTCAAAGTTACTTAGATCTCAATCAGATCAAGCTTCTGGAGATGTGCTGGACAAGTAAGTCTGACCCATGCTGGCAACTCACAGGGCTTAAAAGATCTTCTGCTAATATCTAAGTGCCAGATACACAGTACACCTTCAGGGAAAAAAAATAATAATTCAGCTCTGTTAGTAAGATTTCACCTGAGCCACACTGGCATACAACAGAACAGTGAGCTTAAGCATAACAGGAAACCGACATAGTAGAACAACGTGGAAATAATTTAAAGAAAATATGCAGTGTAGGAGGAAATCACATCATTTTGGAACATATTTGCCCAACTTTCCGATTGTTCTTTATAATATTGCTTCAGTTTATTGATGTTTAAGGGCAAAATCACCTCAATGGATATCATGATAAGGCCATGACTTTATTTTCTTTAGTCATTCAGATGTCAGTTTCCTGTTATGCTTAAGCTCACTGTTCTGTTGTATGACCCAATTTCAGCCCGGCGTAAGCAGCTAGATAGATGGCATCTAAAATATTTGTCTTAAAATTATTCTGGTTTAAAGTGTAGTCAGTTCTTTGACTGCAAAACAAGCCCCAATCCTTCACCCCACCACTATTAACCTGTTTATGTTTTGAATTGATGACCAAAAGTCTCATCAAGCAAAAATATATTGTTTTTTCGAGGTTTGTTTAGATACAGTATTGCAATCCTACATTGTGATTCCATACAAAAGGCTTTTTCCTTGACACTTTTAAGAAGTTATACTTGATCAGTCCTTTTCTGATTCTGCAGTCATGAACTAAATATTAAACATCTTTGCAAAATCCTGGTGATCAAATTATGTAGCACTTTTTTATATCCCTGAACATTAAACAGTCTTAAAGGCTTTATCATTTTTAAAAACCTTCAAAAAAAGGCTTCGTTTTATTGCTCCAGAATGCGAATTTGAAATTATTTGGAGATGGCCTTATAACCCTTCACTGATTCATGGCTGATGTCCTTTTTTATTTGCATTATGTAGACACACAGCTGCCACCAGAACCTTTTATAGAGGTAGCCACAATTCTTGTGCATTCATTAGTAACACTCGGAAAGTTTTAAAAAAATAAAAAAATATTTATGTCTTAATGCTTCTGGAAAGAGGGAAAAAAATTTCCCAGCTTGTTTCTTAATGTTGGTTACTTTTTTAAATAAGTTTACTTGTTTAATTTGTAGAAGTTTGTAAGTGTAATGTATGCTAGCTCATACATTAGTTTAAGGGGAACTAAAAGTTTATTTTATAAAACTGTTTTTTTTTTTTTTGGATTGTGATGGTGGACACATATATATCACATTTTTAATACAATAATAAAGGAACCTTGATATAATAAAAATAATATCAGACCCACCAGGCCACCTTGCCTGGACTCTACTTCCAAAGGGTTTGTACAGACTATGTTTTTATGTAACAAACTACTAATTTTAGCTACACATGGTCTCCATAATTATTTATGTAGGCCTTCAGGATAGTTGATCAAACAAAACAGAGATCTCTTCTTCAGTCATCCAGCTGCAGACTATGTGCTATACAGCAATCAAATTATCTCAAATTTCAGGAAAAAAAAAATCAAGGAATATGCCATTTCATCAGTCCCCTTGACCTTTTCATGCTTCAAAAATATAACTATTCATGTGTGTCAGAGTGTGGATTAGCCCCAGATGACATGAATTTTAAGATAAGAACCCCTGGCCCTACAGTACTTCAGTAAAATGTTGAGGTTTGCTCTAGGAAGCAAAGACTCATTAATTTTGGCATCTCCTTTTGCTCCCTGTAAGGCATGAACTCAAATCAAGTCAAAAAATCTCATTAAATTTTATTTGTCACATACACATACATACAGAGTACGACAATCCAGTGAATACGCATCTTTATGCAGCTTTATACGACTGTCCCTCATGAGGGAATAGAATTGGGAGAAAAATAAACTGAGAAAAAAAGAAGGCAGATAAACAACTATTCCCTCTCCATTTTCTGTCTCTGCCACATCCATATCCTTGTAGCCCCATTTCTGCTTGAAGCCTCACTCGACTAAAAATGAGTCACTGCTGCTAATGATGGCTTTCCATGGTGCCACACAGACATGCTAAAGATGCATTATAATGGGAGTAGGAAGCAGATTGAGAAGAAGGATCGGCTCTGAGCCCTTTCCTGTTTGCAGTGGTGATGGACAGGTTAACGGACAGATAGGAGTCTCCATGGACTATGATTTTTGCAGATGATATTGTTATTTGTGATGAGAGTATGGAGCAGGTTGAGAAGATCCTGGAGAGGTGGAGGTACATGCTGGAGAGAAGGGGAACAAAAGTCAGTAGGAGTAAGACAGAGTACATGTGTGTGAATGAGAGGGTGGACAGTGGAGTGGTGCAGTTGCAGGGAGAAGAGGTGGAGAAGGTGGAAGAGTTCAGGTACCTGGTCAACAGTGCAGAGGAGAGTTTGTTAGAGAAGTGAAGAAAAGACTGCAGGCAGGGTGGAGTGGGTGGAGAAGAGTGATAGCAGGAGTGATTTGTGATAGAAGAGTATCTGCGAAAGTGAAAATGGCAATTGTAAATGATACCATTTCATTAATGCAAGATGTAAATTTAAATAAAAAAAAAGAAATTGCATGTTACATTTTAAATTGGATTTTGTCGCCTTTATGTTTTTATAATATGTTTTTTATTAGTTGGTTTCTGCGTCTTCATTTCCTGCTACATAAATAAATCTTTATCTTCGTTATTACAGAATATAAAGCTGTAAAATTTTTAAACTTTGGCATGTCCACGCTTTGGCGCTTCTTCTCCCTCCTCAGTGAAGCAGAGGTTTCGGCGGAAGCTGGGTTTTCACGTCGTCCAATCAGGTCTCAGCTACTGCTTTCTGTTTCCGGTGACTGTTGGCAGAAGAAACAAGTCCATCTAGAAACATTCCTAGAACCGCTTGAAGAATCCGGTAAGGTTTTAATACGCGTTAAACTCTGGGGAACGGGACAAGAAGGATATGAGAGTAAAATACGGGAAATTTGACAGAAGTTTGGACACTGGCTTTGGTTTTTAGTCTGAAACTTAGCAAGCTAGGTAAGTTAGCTCGCTGGGCTTGTCAGGAGGCTAGCAGGCTAGTCATGGTATTAGCCAGATTTTAGCATGGATGTCTCCTGGTCTTGGTCCTGGTCCTGGTCTTTGTTTTGGTTTTGGTTCTCTCAGTTCTCCATTAGGTAGTTTGTTATCTGTGTGATCCCACCATTATAAACTCACGAGAAGCTTGACTCAATTATTGAGGCTGATTTGGTGCACTTGAAAAAGCCCTCAGCATTCTGAGGAACTTCTGTATATCTACAACATTGTCTCTATAACCCTCACCTTCTCTTTAGACTTTATCTGTTTTCCCCAAGTCATGTTAATGGAAAGTCCCTTCGTGACGCCATTGGAGTCATTTGCATATTCATTGTGCGTATTTGCATATCAATGGGCGTTTATATAGTTTCTGAGTATGTTTTAATCAAAGTTGGAAAATAATGTTAAAGCTTTATGGTGCTTGGTCATGGCACAGCAAATTATTGGACAGAAATAAGTGAAATTAGCTATTAATCTATTTGTAGAAATTGGAAGTCATCTGGAAATGGACATAAAGGAAACAATTATGGATGCAACAACTCGTTTTTTGATTTGTTAATATTACCGGAAAGTGTGAGGGTGGGACAAACAGTGGTAATTATGACCACCGATGGTGACGGTGGTCATTGATTGGTTGTTGTAAAAAATGGAAAATCATTGATTGGTTGTTAGGAATAATAGCGATTAGTGATTGGTTGTCATGAATAGTGGTCACTATTGATTTGTTGTTGGGAATATTGGTTATAAGTGTTCGGCTGTTTGAAGCACATGAAGGATGTTTTGGAGACGAGGTGAAGGAGGTAAAAACGTGGGGTGTATCGATAGGAGAATGCTGAGGATAGAGCCACCAGGAAGTAGGGAAGACATGCAGGTAGTTGGTGTGAAAGAGGCAGATGTAGAGGACAGCGGGGTATGGAGACGGATGATCTGCTGTGGCTGAGCCGAAAGAAGAAGTGCTTGGCTGTTTAGAATAGTGGTCATTGATTGGTTGTTGGGAATAATGCTGATCAGTAATTGTTGTATATAATGGTGATAATTTAATAATAGTCATCAGTTATTGGTTGATGGGATTAATGGTGATAGGCTGTTGGGAACATTTGTCATTACATATTGGCTGTTGGAAATAATTTTGATCAGTGATTAGTTGTTGGGAATATTGATGATTAGTGATTGTTTTTGGGAACTAAGGTGACCAATGCTTGGTTATCATCAGTAAGGCTGCTCAGTCACTGGTTTTTAGGAACATTGATAGACAGTGATCATACATTGAAAATCATGTTGATAAGTGATTGGTTGTTGGAAATAACAGTGATCAGTTATTGGTTCTTGGGATTACACAAATTTAGCTCAGTCAGGCTTTTTAATCTGTAATCTGATTAAACCTGCAGTGTCAGTGTTTATTCCGAGCCACAGTGATCTAAGCTGGACAGCTGTAGTGCAGGACGTCAGTAGATTTGTCACCACTATATTCAAAAGACAAATTCACTTAGATGCCAACTCCGCTGCAGGCATCCATTAAAAAATTAAATGTTGGATATAATCGCCATTCGCTGCACCGGCACAAACTGTAATGAATAGGCATTTGGTGATGAGGATGGGGTTTTTCTTCCTCATACCATCTCAGGGAGATTTTCCTTACCACAGTCAGCACTGGCTCACTCATTAGGGGCAAACTGACATCTTGCTTCGGGACGATGTCCATTGTTAAAACCGCAATAAACATAAAATTTAAATGATATTGAATTTAAAAATGGTGTAACTGAGTCTGTGTGCATACGTGTGTTGAAATTGACTCGTGTTTTTGCAGTTGAATAATGAAGAGGCAGGACACTGAGGATCAGGTAGAGGACAACAGTGGAGAGTCCAGTGCAGAGGGCACGTCAGAGACTCCGGCTACTCCAGAAGGCACTGAGAGCCCAAAGGAACAGAACACGCTGACCGATAGCTCTCCAGCTGTTAATTCTGAATCCGACGAAGCCTGTAAGAATCATTTCAATATGTCGTAAAGTTTAGTAATATGACGTTCAATTTGTACATTTTAATTACAGCCACACGTGCCAAGTTAAACCGATTAACTCCATGTTTGATTAGCATGGCTACGTATAACTTATTTGTCTGTGGCTTAAGCTGGATCTAAGTCTACCTCCTGCGATGTGGCCGAGGAGCTTAGCAGACAGCTGGAGGACATCCTCAACACGTACTGTAAGGCGGATGGCAGCGAGGACCCGGCTGTACCTAACGGCCAACCTGACGGCGCCGAGGTCAACGGGCTGGCTGACAGCAAGTCCGAGCGTGCCAGTCTGAGCAGCGGCAGCACGGACAAGGACAAAAAGAAACAGCAGGAGAAAAAGAAGGTTAAAGGCCTGGGTAAGTGGATTTTTCGGGTCAAATTGAAACGGTACTTTTTTATTTGGATCGTCTTTTGTCCGAGTATTTGGACAGTTGAGGATTAGAATGAAACCGGGTGGGGGTTTTTTTTGGGTTTTTTTTGGCGTCTCAAAAAATGACCTCCTTTTTCTGGTCTCCTCCACATTAAGGGTCAGTGTGTAGTGTTAGACGATGATTTTTTTTTTTAAACACCACAGTTGTAAAAACTGCTTATTCGAGTGTCTCATATATATATATATAGTAGTGTAATAACCTGATATAAACCGATTAAAACTAAGACTATTACCAGCATGTCTGCTTTACACTCCTGTATGTTTGCTTTGGCCCGTTCGTGCAGTGCTTTCTCGTTTCTCCACTCTGTAGGTAAGGAAATAACGCTGCTGATGCAGACGCTGAACACGCTGAGCACCCCTGAAGAAAAACTCGCCGGTCTGTGCAAGAAATACGCCGAGTTGGTGAGTTTTTGATTCGTCATCAATGCATAGTGATTAGGGTTGCAAAATCCTGGTAACTATGACGACCTGAAATTTTCCAAAGCAATTAACCTTAATTAATGGGAGCAGGCTGGGAATTTGAACTTGAAATTGCAGGTCAACATGTTAGAGATCTTTAATGAATTAAAATTTCACTTTAGCATACAGCATGCTTACTGCAGGGTTACTGAGGCCACACCCCCCTACACCCACCACTGTGCGTTCCACCATAACATAACACAGATCATTTCTTCAATCAAAACAAATGTGCTTCATGCCAATTATTTATGTAAATGACATAAATATTATCTACATTTATGTTTAAAACTTCCTTGTGCTGTTGTGCATCAAAATAATGCTAACAATTAAATCAAAAATGTTATTTTTTTTAATTCTGTGTTGGTTTACATGCATGTGCATGCACCTTTTCACTCTGTTGCACTTCTGTAGTGAATATTATGTTAGAGTTTACATGAGAAGAAAACTGTTGCTTTAACCAATCAGATTTCTACTAGGCAGGCGTACAAAAACATTCGCGTTGTCACGCCCTTCAAATGGACGGTGAGAGAGCGCGCTAGTCAGAGCTCGCACACCGCATCTGTGGCAAACAGCACAGGCTGGAAAATATCCGTGTGGATTTACTCAAATAAATTGATTTGGTCGCAAATACATACCGCAGATACCGAGATGAGGATGGGTTCTTCTCTTTCCCTCTTTAGTCTGGTTCCTCTCAAGGTTTCTTCCTTATGCCATCTCAAGGAGTTTTTCTTGCCACAGTCGCCACCGGCTCGATCATCAGGGACAAACTTACACATATTCACTTTTAATCACCACATTATTTGTGTAAAGCTGCTTTGAGACAATATTCATTGTTAAAAGCGCTACACAAATAAAAATTAATTGAATTGAATACATTTACAAGGACAAGTAATGGAGAGTGTGTTAAAGAGGTGAAGAAAAAAGTGCAGGCAGGGTGGAGTGGGTGGAGAAGAGTGATAGCAGGAGTGATTTGTGATAGAAGAGTATCTGTGAGAGTGAAAGGGAAAGTTTATAGGACTGTGGTGAGACCTGAGATGTTGTATGGATTAGAGACGGTGGCATTGAGTAAAAGACAGGAGGTGGAGCTGGAGGTAGCAGAGCTGAAGATGTTGAGATGTTCATTGGGAGTGACGACGATGGACAGGATTAGAAATTAGTTTATTAGAGGGACAGTGCATGTAGGACGTTTTGGAGAAATGAGGGACACTAGATTGAGGTGGTTTGGACGTGTGCAGAGGAGGGACACAGGGTATATCTGTAGGAGAATGCTGAGGATGGAGCCACCAGGACAGAGGAAAAGAGGCAGACCAAGGAGGAGGTTTATGGATGTAGTAAGAAAAGACATGCAGGTGGTTCATTAGAAAGAGGAAGATGTAGAGGACAGGGGGGTATAGATACTGATGATCCATTGTAGAATAATAATCTTCACCCTTTTGAGTCTTTGTATACATGGAAATAACAGCAATCGTGTGCCGGTAAGATATGATGCACATAATCGCGCTGTATGTTCTGGATAATTGCAGGATGTTGTTCCTGGGTCTGGTTGAAACCCCCCTTTGGAAGCCCTGCTATCTGAGCTGATTGATTTTATTCAGCCGACGCCGATCAGCCACGCAGAAAACAATAGCAGGAAGTATGCCGGAGACTTGCCATGGCTCTCGTGTTTGTTGTGGCTGTTAGACCTGGTAAATTTGGATATGGCCATGTATTTAAAACATGTACTTATTTCAACAATTAATAATGTTTTAGCCTTTACGAAGGCCCTGTTGTCATGTTAATGAAACCAGTACGAGATGCTTTTTTGGCATTAACATTTTGGAAATATTCATCAATAGATGCACTCGTTCTGCATCGACAGTCAGATTGTGGCATTGGTATTAGGCGGCCCAATATGCACCTGGAAAATATTAGCCACACGTCACACCCCCTGCCTGATTAGATGAGATTAGATTCAAGTAGGGTTGCAAACCTAATTGATATTAGATTAATCAGACCATTTTTTCTGATTAATTGAGTAACATTTTTAATCTGTTTTGCTTATTATAACTATATAAACATTTCAGGGTATTTATGTATAAAGTGTACTTTTGCAAAAACACAAAAGCCACACATTGAGTTTAAGCGAATCTTTAGGTTACTTTCATAACCCTGGTTGGCTCATAACAGGAGTCTGACATCTCGCTATAGGAATTGGCTTGGGAGGGACCAATCCTGCAAGCACCAGTTAAACCACGTCTGTCAGGCTGACGGTCCCTACCTCGTTCTCCGCATATCTCTTCTCTGAGCTACTGCAAGGAGGGAAGTGTGGTGAGATTCCTCAGTCCTGTTATCAGAGAACCTAAAGTACTTTTTTAAACATTTGTTCGGTATCTCACTATGGGATAAAGACAACTCCCATATTGCAGATATGCTGCTTGTAGCAGGGCAGTGATGTGTGATGATAATAACACAGGCTCTCCACTATTCAAAGAATAGAACATATAAAGACATAAACACACTAAGGAAGGAATCAGCCAACAAGGCTCTATAACATCCCCCATATAAAGACTAAAAGTGTCTGGCAAATATCTTGAATTGAAATGCTCTTGAGCAACGCCCAAAAGGTGGCCAACCCTCGGATACTACAGTATCTCACAAAAGTGAGTACACCCCTCACATTTCTCCACTGTTTGTGGGTTTTCTTGTGAGCAGCTTCAGAAGAGGTTTTCTTTTGGGGCGACGGCGGGCAAACCGATTTGCGTGGGTAAATGATGTATAGCTGTTATCACTTGGGGTGTACTCACTTTTGTTGCCCCCATCTTGACAATAATGGTTGTATGTGGAGTTGTCTTAGAGGACAGTACATTTATACTACCATACAAACTGCACATGCGAGATGAAGAGATCTACGGCGACTCGGCTGAACCTTTCCCAGAATTGGTCCACTACCTGAGGGTGGAGAGTCCGCCCCATGTACAGAGGATTCCCACTTGACAGTAGATGAATTGCCCGTAATTAATTAAATTGCTTCATGCACCACACCATAAGTTCTCATGCTAGACTGTGAAGCTGAGGAGAACGTGTCAAGCTTTGAAGCTGTTCTCCTACACATTTCAGTGAGGCCCAGCTCCCCTGGTATTGGAAAAAGGGGCTCACCCATAGCACTGTGCCAGAACAAAGATTTAAAGGGAGGATAGCATCCTCTTCGTGGTCCCCTGGTGGTCTAGTGGTTAAGATGCACCGCGCCCACCGCTGCGACCCGGGTTCAATTCCCGGTCAGGGAACCATCCCCAGCCACTCTCAGTGCCGGTCCCAAGCCCGGATAAATTTGGGAGAGTTGCGTTAGGAAGGGCATCCAGCGTAAAAACGTGCCAAATCAAACGTGCGGCGGATCCGCTGTGGCGACTTCTAACGGGAGAAGCTGAAAGAAAGTATAGCATCCTCTTCGTCCTCCTCCAAATTATCCTCTAAAAGACGAGCAAACTCATCATCTCCCTTTTCCTTTTCTTTGTCCCCTGCCAAAGGGTTTGATTTAAAAAGGGGAGGACGTTCAGGGGAGCCTTCGTCCATCAACTTTTCCCAGCTGCACCAGACCTCGTTTATTCGCAGCCACAACTTGCACTCAGCGCTGCCTGTGCGTGTCTAATTCTCAAACATGCTATGCACATGGAGTTAGTCTTTAGATTAAATCATAGACCCTCATGCACATAGATGAGAGGGACCTTCCTCCTTCCACTTCCACTGGTTGGACTTGCAGTTGCCATAACACAGATGCGAACACATGGAGATTAACAAGATCACCACAATGTGGCTCTCTATATCGGGTCTTATAGCAATTTTATTTTATTTTTTTATCCCACTTAAGTAACGTGGGGGAATAATTAAGGGGGGGGAGCTTTAACTGCTCAAGAAAAATAATGACAACAATTAAAAACAAGCATTGGAATGTAGTAAAGCCAAAATGAATTGAATTGAATTGAATAAGTTAACTGTTGTAGTAGAGAAATGCTATAAAAATAGAATGGAATGGACAAATGCAGCAAGCTAACAGGCTTGATTGAAAAGATTAGCTGCTTTTAGACTTGGTTTGTTTGCGGCGTTTTAATTGAATCCATCACTGTGATCATGTCGTGAGCGAGATGATCGCACAACCTGATGGTCACGACAGTCACGGCTGATGTTATGCCCTGAACCCGATGTGTTTTCTTTTCATGTGCTCATGCTTCACTGTGGGACTTCCATCCCACACAAGCTCAGCTTTGCAGAACTTACAGGTTACAGTCTTCTTTGTTGCGTTTAATTAAAAATGCTTCCATCTCTTGAATGACTTGGGACGCACACTTTTTCCTGCTGTCGGTTGACCTGTATTTTGCAAGCAGCCGTGTTATCTTGCCGTCACGATAACCCGTAACTTGAGCAGCCCAACTAATAGACAACGGCATTCGTTGACAACAAATTTGATTATTATCGATTAGTTGTTGCAGCCCTGGATTCGAGTTTGTGACTGTGCAGAGTACTAGTACAAATATCAAATCTAACCAGACATGCAAATAGGAATATCTATCGATAACGTATACATGTAGTCTATAGTCTATATACACAGAGACCTGTTAGTCGAGGGACTATAATACTGTAATTCCTAAATCATTTTTGAATATTACTGTACATCATTTTGCAAAGCCGAGCAATTTACACTACCGTAGTTTTTATTCTGTACAGTATGTATGCATGTGCCGGCATGTGGACGAGGTCCGATTTAATAATCACTCGAATACCGAGACATTTAAGGATTTGAGAAAGTTAGACAAATTGTAGTGTGTAGACAACTGGGTCAGAGCATGTCCAAAACTGCAGCTCTTGCGTGGTCTGCAGTGGTCCGTATCTATCAAAAGTGCTGCAAGGGAGGAAGGTCCGTGTGGTCCGATCCAGGTGATGAGCTCCTGTAGCTTAAACTGCTGAAGTAGTTCATGCTGTTAATGATCGATGGGTCACGGTGGTCATAATGTTCTGCCTGATTAACTGCTCTGAGAATATTTGCTGTATTTTTGGATTAATACAAAAAAAAAAATTTTTATCTTAAAACATCTAATTTTCTTGTTTAGCTTGAAGAGCACCGCAACTCTCAGAAGCAGATGCGAGCTCTGCAGAAGAAGCAGGCCCAGCTGATCCAGGAGAAGGACCACCTGAGGAACGAGCACAGCAAGGCCATTCTGGCCCGGAGCAAGCTCGAGAGCCTGTGCCGTGAACTGCAGAGACACAACCGCACACTCAAGGTATATACACTCGCACCATGAATTCTGAGCCCCCTCTTTAAAGTTTGCTATGGTCTGAACCTGTTTCGTTCGCTTGTCCCGGCAGGAAGACGGCGTGCAGCGCGCCCGGCAGGAGGAAGAGAAGAGGAAGGAGGTGACCTCGCACTTCCAATTAACGCTGAACGAGATCCAGGCACAGATGGAGCAGCACAACGAGCGCAACGCCAACCTGCGGCAGGAGAACATGGAGCTGGCGGAGAAGCTCAAGAAGCTCATAGAGCAGTACGAGCTACGGGAGGAAGTGAGTAAAGAACCGAATTACTGAAAATTGGATCATCACTGATCGCTACATTGATCTCATCGCGTCGCCACGCCCCTTTTTTCTTCACAGCACATAGATAAAGTTTTCAAGCACAAAGATCTGCAGCAGCAGCTGGTCGACGCAAAGCTCCACCAGGCCCAGGCACTGCTCAAAGACTCGGAGGATCGCCACCAGAAGGAGAAAGAGTTTGTGAGTTTCCAGCGAATCTTCTATACATAAACATACAATGTCTGGGCAAAAAGTATTGGGACATCCGACTTTTCCACAAGGTCTTTGGATGTAGGAAGAACTTGTGGACCCAAACCTGTTCCAGCGTTGCAATGCCGCTGTTCACAAAACCAGCTCTCAGAATTTATAGTTTGCATGGGTTGAAAGATGTAGAAGATCTTGAGTGGCCTGCTATAGATCTCCACAACCCTGAACACCTTTGCGATGAGTTGGAACAGGCCTCCTCACCTCACCTACATCATTGCCTGACTTTCAGATCTCTACAGGCACACTCCAAAATGTAGAGAAACCTCTTCCAACTAGCTCTGTTTGCTAAAAGTACTTTATTTATCTATGTTTACACAAACAAGCCCCCTCGCACAGCAATACAGTGCACCCAGCGTTCCTGCCACTCCTATGAGGGTCGGTGCTCCCTGTGACAGTACGTGCAGCCTTGTACTGCTAGCTGTCGGCCTCAAAACAAATACAAAACTAGTCACGCACCTTTTTGATACCCCCTCGTAAGAGCAAGTGGGGACTAAATGAGGAATGGGATGTCCAGAATAATTGGGTCTCCACAAAACTTTTATCCGTACAATGTGTGATAAAATGGAACATTTTTCTCAATTCTCCGTTTGTACGCAGCTGCTGAAGGAAGCCGTAGAGTCGCAGAGGATGTATGAACTTATGAAACAACAAGAAGGTCATCTGAAACAGCAGGTGAGGACCAGGTTTATAACATTAGCAATAAATAATAAAAACAACAACAATAATAACAAGATTTACACTCTTTCGTGGTTATGAAGTGTTTCACGGCTGAATAATCGCACGGCTTTGTTTGGTCTGCTTATTCCAGTTGTCCCTCTACACGGAGAAGTTTGAAGAATTTCAGAATACTCTGTCGAAAAGCAACGAGGTGTTCACGACCTTCAAGCAAGAGATGGAGAAGGTGTTTTAACTCTTTAGTACTGATAAACACTTTCATTTCCTCTTTGTGTCCACTAGGGGTGTCCCAGACTGAGGATTTATATAGTCACCCCCAGTGTCCACTAAACCCTAATCCTTGCATGTTGGGTTTGGTTTTTAGTTTATATAAATAAATGTATGTTGTCTTGCAGATGACCAAGAAGATAAAGAAGTTGGAGAAGGAGACAACCATGTACAGATCACGATGGGAGAGCAGTAATAAAGCCCTGCTCGAGATGGCTGAGGAGGTGTTGCATTCAATTACGTTATACAATACATGCAGGAAACAGGCATAACATTATGACCACCTGCCTAATATTGGTTTGCTCGTCTGTTGGACCACACGGACCAGCTTTCGCTCACCACTCATTCTTCCTTGGACCACTTTTGATAATACTGACCACTGCAGACTGGGAAAACAGTCTACAAGAGCTGCAGGTTTGGAGATGCTCTGACCCAGACGTCTAGCAAGAGCAATTTGGCACTTTTCAAACTCGCCCAAATCCTTACGCTCGCCCATTTTTCCTGCTTCTAACACGTCAACTTTGAGGACAAAGTTCACATGCTGCCTAATATATCATACTCACTAACCAGTGCCATGATGAAGAGATAATCAGTGGTCACCGGTCATAATGTTATGTCAGCACTTTTGTGTTTGTTTTTTAACGTTTGAAACATTTACATATTTAAATCTGAATTTTCTACTTGCAGAAAACCCTTCGTGACAAGGAACTGGAGAGTTTGCAGGTAAAAGTTCAGAGGTTGGAGAAGCTGTGCCGTGCGCTGCAGATCGAACGCAATGAGCTGAGCAAGAAGGTCCAGGACCTCAGTAGCCCAGGGGACGAACAGGGCTCAGAGACCGAGTCCAAACCGCCACAGTCAGCAACGGACTCGGCAGAGTGTTGTAGCCCCGCCCACACAAACGAGCCACAGCCAGAGACTTCGCCCCCCACCCAATCTCAGGCGTGTCACTGCGGTCCCGCCTCAGGGGCCAAGACGCAAAAGGATTCAGCGTGTTCATCCCAGGACTGAGGTAACGCTCCGGTCCGCTGGGTTACGAACCACTCACAATCTCCCCAGCAGCTCTCCAACAGTCCCTGAGCTGACTCGGCATTTTTTTGGGGGGGCTTTCCATTCTGTCAGGGAAGATTGTGCCTTTGAGATGCTGTGTTTTAAATGTATTTTTTTTTAAACACCCCTCTGTTTTCTTTATTCCTTTATTTTTTTTGTTTCATCACCTACGCTAAGAAGCACTGAGCTGCACTGCTGCTTTGGACCGCTAACCCTGGAGCACTCGCGTCCTCCTCATTTACGTATTAGCATCACGTCCTGAGCACTGAAACATAAAGTAGGTATAAACCAGGTTTAAAGCATATCATATTATCACTTACTAAATTAACACTTTTTTTTTATTATAGACCCTTTCTTTTTGAGGGTCTATACACCGGTTAGTATGAAGACCTCGAATCATGTAATCAATATTTCCGCAATCATCAAAGTCACCTTCTCTTTGAAATGTACACTCGGTGAATGTCCTTCAAGTTGCCAGGTTTTTCAGTTTTCCCCCCAGAAATATATAATAATTATATACGCTTTAGATTTTGGTCTTTCAAAAGAGAATGGACTGTTTTTACGTTTTATTTTCCTCACCATCCATTCCAGAGGGGACGACGCACTTGGGCGAGGCGACGACCGAGGCGTCTCCTGCATCCCACCCCCCCTACCCCCGGCTCTTGCACTGTATGTCTCTCTCTAATAAAAAAAAAACGATTGTACACGGCAACATTCCCAGCTCACCTCGAGTTCGCGGCGCGACCAGGACAAAACGAGAGATTCCGAAAAAGGGTTCAACTCTATGCAATTCTAATGCCGTTCATCTTCGATCACGTGGAAACACACTAGCAAAGGAATGTAGGTTCATGATATATAATCTCAAGGCTTCGAGTCATGTCTTGGTAGAATAACAGTGTGCGTTTGACATGATTGTATGTTTCGATCTTTTTTCTTTTTTTTAATACCAGGGCATCGTGAATTTTATTGTCTCATTAACCTGAACACTAAATCTCCATGAGGTCCTGCAGTTTATACACAAGGTCTTTCACATTCCTACATTTGCTACACACAAATAAAACCGCATGCCACCTTCATTCGGCTACGGCTTGCTCATTAACGCTGGACACACCCACTGTTACTGAAGGTACCAAAGATTTTTTTTGCTGGGTTTCCCCTGGGGTTGTTTTTTTGTTTGTTTTTTTTATTTTGTTAATTTTCACACTCTGTAAACATGAATTTAAGAAAAATAAAGATATTACACATTAATGCATTTGTAAGTCTGACTTCTTTATCCCGTGTCACCTGGTCTTTTATGGTTTTTATGAGACACATGTTCCTTTTGTTTCTGTGTGATAAACTCATGTAAGGGTATGAAGATTTACATTGGCCAAACAAATTATAGGCTTTTATATCATCCCAAAATTTTTCCTTAGCCTGAAGAACAGCTTTACACGCTCTCTGCATCCGGACATTGCGTTTCTCCAAACATCCAGCTGAAGTGTTTTGACATTCTCTTTGTAGAACTTGCCAAAGACGTTCTTCACTAGTTGGAAATTTCTTTTCTTGTAATCCAGTTCATCCCAGAGCAGCTCATTAGGATTTAGGTGGCTGTGACTGGGCAGGTCGTTTAGATAAAACTCCAGACGACCGCTCTCTAAATAACAGAGTTTGGATGTACACTTCATTGTCCTTTCGTATGGTTAAGTCGATTCCATATGGAATTGCAATGGTGTTAATGTATGAAATGGTTGCCATGTTGGTTCCTTTCACTCAGAATAAGTCTCCAACCTTCCCTGCTCTAAAAGTCCCGCAAATCATTAGGCTCCCACCTCCCTGTTTGGCTGTGTTGATGAGTCAGTCTGCTAAAATCATCTCTCCTGTTCACCATCTTATACAAGTTTATCTGTTATTGCCCTAAATGTCCAATTTGGACTCCACAGAACTTTCTTCCAGTCACTCACCAACCAATTCTTGTGTTTTTTGCCTTTTTACAGAGTTTGTTGCATAGAAACAAAAGGAACATGCGTGTCTCTGAAAAAACATAAAAGATCTTAGATACTGAAATGAAAAGAAATTGAATGTGATGTCTGGTGATTCTCGATGATGAATATGTTTAGAGAAGTATTTTGGCAAGAATTATAGCTCATACCTTCGAAGTCCTCATAAACAGTCATGTGAACATGAAAGTACACCCTCTATGAATTTTTATGGTGTTACATATCAGGATGTAATAAAATTTCTGGCCCTTAACAAGTCTTTAGATAACAACCTCATAAACAAAACCGCATGACACTTTATTGTCATTTATTAGTGTGTGAATATATATATATTATTTTTTTGTTTCGTTCAATAAAGCCATAAAAGTGGGAAAACCCCAAGACTGGTTTAAAAAATAAAAAAGGTTTGTCTACTTTTTGACATTTTAATGTCCTTTTCATTCTTGTTGAGGTTTGGACTTTGACTGGGTCATTGCAACACCTTGATTCTATTGTTGTTCAATTATCCTGTAGTGATTTTCTGGTCTGTTTGGGATCATTGTCCTGTTGCATGACCCAATTTCAGCCAAGCTCTAGTTGTCAGACAGATGCTCCAATCCAAGACTTCTTGATGCTTTTAGGGAAAGCCCCAGGTCTGTACCATGCAGTGTAGAGACAATACAACCAAGAAAAACATTAACAAAATCTATTAAGATATTACTATAGTATATATACACCAACCTGGCATAACTATATGGCCATCGTTTAGGCATAACATTATGACCACCTGCCTAATGTTGTGTTGGTCCCCCTTTTGCTTCCAAAACACTCCTGACCCATTTAGCATACAGGAGCTTGTCTGTTGAATCGGACCACACGTGCATCAATGAGCCTCGGCTATCAATGACCCAGTTGCCGGTTAAACGCTGTTCCTTCCTTAAACAGCTTTGGATAGATATTGACCACTGCAGACCAGGAAACACCCCAAAAGAGTTGCAGTTTAAGAGATGCTCTGTCCCAGACGTCTAGCCTTCACACTTTAGCCCTCGTCAAACTCACTCAAATCCCATTTTTCCTGCTTCTAACACATCAACTTTAAGGACAAAATGTTCACTTGCTGCAGTTTATATCATACTCGCTAACAGGTGCCATGATGAAGAGATAATCAGTGTTATTCACTTCACCTATTTTAATGTCAATCTCTGATCGATGTATGTTGGTCATTTTAATTTTAAACATGTTTTACCCGTATAATATCTGTATTTGATAATAAATTTGGGCTTTCAAGCTTAAACTTCCCTTAACTATTAATAGAGGTCAAGGCACCTATAGTAGATTGCTGGAACTATCGACTATCGGCAAAAATTAATGCTGATAGTTTTTCCGGCTTCCGGTTAAGTCATTACGAGAGCGGCCACTAGAGGCGAATCACTGATGCCACGTGCTGTTTGTTTTTTCACATAAGAATATATATTATATTTATGTATTATCTGTTTAATTATATGTATTATCATTAATATATTCACATTTAATTCATTTAGTACATTTTCATGATTCCGTACTTTATTTTTATTTTTTTAAATAGAGTTTTTGTTTTTCTGCAAGTAGGATCCAACCTAGTTATCGGTATCGGTAAAGTTCACTATTGGTCGACCTCTACTTATTAACATTGTCTGATTATTTGTTAACCGTGTGCATATGCATAAGTAAGTAAATGTTTGGAACAGTCGCTTTGATGAAAAAAAAAGCTCCATATTGCCGTTTTTTCATTTGTAATTGTAGTGCAACAGCTAACAAATGCTTGTTTAACCGACATAAAATTATATCACACTTTATTCAACTGCTGTCACGACATGTGTCATTTCGTATGGTGATTTTAAGCCTATAAGCAAGGCTAACACTGCGTAAGTCTGTAGCGATGCTGCTGTTAGCACATTAGATGCTACAGTTAATTTCAGTTTACCCTCCACAACCCTGCTCCTCCTCAGTCCACAACTAGTGCTTCAAAACACACCCATCTCTTGGCTGTTTCAGCCCCAGTTCAGGCAGTTAGCGATTTCAAGAAGGGCGTTTTATCCCAGCCAATATTAGCTCATTACCCAAAGCATGCTTTCGGTCTTTTACACCGCTCTTTCTGTTAGATGCACACATCCATGGCTGGAGAGCTGGAAATTGGTGTCTTTAGCATCATGTGAGAATTCCTTCTCCACACTGTGAATAATCCTACACCCCTGTCATCACACCATGTTGCATAAAGGAGAAATTGTGTGATCTTTGCCCATGAGAAATCCATAACAAATACTTTAGACATGGATGAATTTGTAAGGATTTTTGCCAAGGTAAACAGGAGACTAATTCTGTAGATGGATTGATGGATAAGTGGATGGATGGATGGATGGATGGGACATATCAATAGTTAGACATAAATAATTGGGAAATATAACAGATAAACAATACAAATAAAGTTTTATGTTTTCTGGTGTTTTTTAAATAATAAATTTAGGAAAAATCGTATACAAAATTTAACATTTGTAAAAATCTAAAAAAAGTGGAAAATGGAAACTTTATAGAATGTTTGGGTTCTGTATTGAAGTTCAAAAAAAACGTAATAAGTTGTTTAAGGATGTAATTTTAATTGAGAACTGATCTGATCCAATATAAACAAGACGTTTGGAGTTTCAAATTAAAATACAGCTAAGGTCTGAAGTTGTTTTGCATTAGATTTTGTTCTCACAAGTTTCTGATAAAAGAAACCCAGGCGGAACGCTCGTGCGAGGGAACTTGTTTGTGTCCAGTCTTCTTTTCAGAAGAACCGGAAATAAGACCTTCCCTTTCCGTTTTAAACCCGGCGCTTAGCAGCACGCGCATGGAGTATTGAAATATACGTAGGTCTAATACGCGGATCTTTATTAAGAAGATACAGAGTGAGCGCGATTATTAAACATGGTAAGTGTAGGGATTTGGGCTCTGCGTCTGTATGTGTGCGTTATAACCCGTTATTAATGGCAGTAAAACGAGGCGGTTCATTATCAGTGATCAGCTGTGACGAACTGGGCCCGAGCTGCGAGCGCTGGAAGAGTAGGGGCCATGTTCCAAATAGGGTCTGACTCCCTGCATTCGCTCACTACAGGGCGCTTTTTACATGCAGCGGAGTGCACTACACGGAGTCCTGATGCGAGCTGTTTAGGATACAGCCGTGCTTGTAGAACTCCTGATTGCGCTCCCGCGGCTTGCTGTATATTTTTTATTTATTTACACTTTTTATGCGGCGTAGACGTTTCTTGTTTGGCAGTAAGACGATTATTCTCTCAGTGAGTGTAACAGCTGTTTGTTTTTAAGCAATTATTTAGTGTTTTATTTACATTTTTAGCTCAGACTGTCTTATTCTCGTGTAATCTCGCGAGACCTTTCAAGTTCGAGATCTTGGATTTAATGATGAGACTACAGGTAGTCGTCGATTTACGACTACAATCGCTAGCCGCGGCGTACGATAGTGCGTACCAGCTTCCCGCATCATTTCACAGCACTGTGTGTATAGCCTACTCTACTTACGACCAGACTTACGGTCTGTCGGTCCCACTCGTGGTCGTAAGTCGACGGCTACCTGTATGCGTATCCCAAGGCAACCTCAGCAGGTGTGTCTGATCATACAGCATCATATTAGAGCCTAAATCTTATCCTATCATTTTAATCTAAAGATCCATCAAGGTTCTGAGTAACTAAGAATTGTGAGGATGGATTTGGACTGGAATCTTCTGTGAATAATATATTAATATTGTGAAGTTCTACTGCAATGGCTCAGGACTCAGATGAAGACTGGTTCCTCTTCAGGTTTTTTCCTTATTCCATTTCAGGGAGATTTTCCTCACCACAATCTCCACTGTCTGAATCATTAGGTGTTAGGAATGTGTGTTAGGCATCTCCATAACTGAATAAAACCACTCTTCTCCTGTTCAGTCTCCTGGAAGATGCAGCTCTACCTCTGCTAGGTTAATCTCTATTCTCTGTTCTATATTCTCACAGGCGTGTCTTAAATCTATTTTACTCGCGTAGCTGTAAAAAAGTCATATTCATCCGAATCCGTAAATCTTACCATCCCTGTTAGACGTAAACTTATAGAAACTAATCTTTGCTTTGTCTTTGTAAAGCTGATGTAGGAACGTAATTAGCAATTTTGTAGATGAGTTTGTCTCATTACCCTGAAGTGTGTTTCTTCATAACAGAGCACAAAGACAGGTTTAACTGGGTCTAGTTTCTGCAGCGCCACCTTCTGTCTGGCTCAAATTTATCATCGTCTTCAGTGATGAATATTTCAGTTTCCTGGACGACAGCGATTCCTGGGGATCCCGTCAAGAAAACGTTAAAAGGGCTATAGTGTGTGTGAACTTTACAGATGTTTTCCTGATGTGTGTGGTGGTGGTTTTCCTGGTGGTGTTCTTCACACCCGGCTGAAGACGTGTGGTCTCTCACTTTGCACAAGAAGGAAAAGGGGACCCTGCTTGTGTGTCTGCCACCGAACAGTGCGCGTTAATACTGTTTTCTCTCTTATTATTACACAGAAACCCATCCTTCTGCAGGGCCATGAAAGGTCCATCACTCAGATTAAATACAACAGAGAGGGTGACCTGCTGTTCTCCGTGGCCAAAGACCAGGTACGTGGACATGTTCCTCTTAAACATAAATGTAACTAAAGTATTTTTTTTAAAAGATTCTTGGACAAAAACTGCAAATAGCACATTAAAATATACAAATAACATAGAATGTGTTTCATGGTATTTACTTATGTGTGTGTGTGTGTCTTTTTCTTTTCTTTTCCCTTATTCAGTTTGTGAACGTGTGGTACTCAGTCAATGGGGAGAGACTTGGCACGTACAACGGCCACACCGGAGCTGTGTGGTGTGTGGATGTCGACTGTATCCTAAAACCCTGAGTGAGAGGGAGACACTGAGTGAGAGGGAGACACTGAGTGAAAGGGAGACACTGAGTGAGAGGGAGACACTGAGTGAGAGGGAGACACTGAGTGAGAGGGAGACACTGAGTGAGGGAGAGATAGTGATGGACACTCAATGAGTGTGAGAGAGAGAATGCACTGAGTCAAAAAAGAAAAACAAAGTATGAGTGAGAGAGAGGAACAATGACTTGAGACATTTTTCGGAGAGGGGGAGAGAGAGAGAGAGAGAGAGAGAGAGAGAGAGAGAGAATGCACTGAGCGAAGGAAAGGAAGAGAAACTGAGTGAGAGAAAGAAATTGAGAGAGACACTGAGTGTGTGAGAGGGAGATAGACTAAGTGAGAGGGAGACGTTAATTAAGAAAGAGACAATAAGTTTGAGAGAAAGAAGGAGACCCTGAGTGAGAGAAAGCCACTAAATGATGGACAAAGAATAGAAGAGAGAAGAATGAGTGAGAGAGACACAAAGAGAAAAAAAAAAAAAAGAGAACACTGGCTGAGTGAAAGAGATGATGAGAGATTAATTGTTTCCCTCAGGGATCAATAAATCCATTTTGTCAGCAGCCAATTATAGACGACATACAAGACACACTAATCTGTCAGAGCGCAGGGGAGAATTTTACACACACACACAACTGAATTCTGTACGTTTGCTTTAATAACTTGTGAAGGGGACACGAAGCACGTCCTGACCGGATCCGCTGATAACAGCTGCAGACTCTGGGACTGTGAAACAGGTACGTTACTGTCTGTTCTAGTTTTAATAAGTCATTCAGAACATTACACACTCGAAAATCACGTTTTTGTAGTGCACAGAAAATAAACCAGAATACAGAATGAGAGCTTCCCTGAATGTCCAAGTCTCAGACTACAATGGGCTCTGAGCCAGAGGTGAGATCATGTGGATTGTTCTCCGATGATCATCATGCACAAGTTGGCTAATGGTTTTGATATTAAGCTCGTTGATGGGCCCAGTTACACGTGGAATTTCACGTTTGCTCTTTGCTCTCAGAAAAGCACCGGTTATCACCGTCAATCTAAAAAAAAAAAGTTATACCACCATGTAAGTTTAATCTGTTGAACCCTGGTAGAAAGTTTGTCACTGAAATGCTCCGCAGGTAAACAGCTTGCCGTGCTTGACACCAACTCGGCAGTGAGGACGTGCGGATTCGACTTTAGCGGGAACATCATCATGTTCTCCACGGACAAACAGATGGGCTACCAGTGCTACCTGAACTTCTTCGATCTCCGAGACCCTCAACAGATCGGTACGTATAAACAGGTGCAAATATGGGCTTTGAACTGAAATTTCCAAGGCACAAATTAAATTAAATAAAATATATTGTGTATGTGTGTATTTAATATTAAATTTTCTAAACACATGTTCTACTTAACTGTTGTACTTATTTCAACATACTTTAACAAACGTCTTCATTCCTTCCTTCCATCCTTCCTTCATTCCCTCCCTCGCTAAAAGCAAACACTAAAGAATCCATAATCACTAGACAGTCATAAAAACGGAAGTGGCACGTGCCACTGCATGTGCACAACAAAATCTGAGTTTTACAATCGTATTTACACGTCGTATTTCAGGAGACCACACGTCGTATTTTTCCGCTACACCGCGAGTCGCCACAGTGACACTGCGCTAACTCTCGTTTCTTTTTTATGCCCCTGCCATTGTTGCTATGCTTCAGAGTTTATTTATTATTAGATCTGTTAAAAGTGCTGTACAAAAATGATTTGGGGTTTTCTGTTTACCACTTTGATTATTACTAGGAATTACTCTTCTGCAAAAAAAAAAAAAGCTCACCGAAGCTTCCGCAACCCTTTTGCTGATCTCAGCTCCAGAATGCTCCAAAAGAAAATTGGTCTAATGGTGTGAAGGGATTTACAGATACTTTACTAACCATAAAGGTCCTTTTTCTCCATCGCTCAGAGGACAACCAGTCGTATCTCTCGGTGCCGTGCAGCGAGTCCAAGATCACGAGTGCGGTGTGGGGCCCTCTGGGGGAGTTTGTGATCGCAGGGCATGAGAACGGAGAAATCAACCAGTTCAGCGCCAAGGTTCAGTTCCTCCCATCTACTGATCTTATATCCTGAAGTCATTTCTGCATATTTGCATCTAAATAATAGTAGAGTGCTTTGGGGTTTTGGTTGAAAAACCTTCGCAGTAATCGTGTGTGTGTGTGTGTGTGTGTGTGTGTGTGTGTGTGTGTGTGTAGTCTGGGGATATCCTGACGAAAGTAAAGGAGCACACAAAGCAGATCAACGACATCCAGTCATCTGTAGACCTCACAATGTTCATCACGGCCTCTAAAGACTGCGCTGCCAAGGTTTGTATTTTCTAAAAGAACAAATACTTGAAACTATAAAACAAAAAACTTTTCATTGGTAAATTCTCCCATTAATTAATAGCTTTACGCACACGCAGCATCTGGACAGTTCGTTTTTTTTTTCTCAAACATTCAGCTAAATACTTGTCGTGCTTCTTGTTAAACTCGCCAACGTTCATCCCAGAGTAGTTCAGTAGGGTTTAGGTGCAGGCCAGCAGTTTTATGATGGATATCACTCCAGATGACTGTTTGCTCTCTGAAGAGCTTTGAGTTTGGACATATGCTTTGGGTCATCATCTTGTTGTATGCTGAAGTCTGTTCCAATGAGCCAATCGAGCATGGAATGGCTGCCATATTGGTTCCTTTCCCCCTGGAATAAGTCTCCAAACTTCCCTGTTTCAAAACAGTCGTTTTCACCTCCATGTTTGACTGTGGGGGTGCAGCAGTCACCACACTGCTCACATCTTCTCCTCCTGTTCTTCACCTCACATAAGAGCCAAAAATGTCAAATCTGCACTTATCTGTCCACCGAACTTTCTTCTCAGAGACCATTAAAGTCTAGCTGTTTCTAGCAAGTGCTGTTCAACGTGTTTTAGATCTTAATATACTAAAACATAATGAAATTGAATGTGATGTTTGGTGATTCTGAAAAAATAAGTTATCAGATCCTTTTTAACTCCAGCCAAACGTTTGCTCACTAAATAACGCTCCCACATATGACACACTGAATCATATGACTCGGCTCAATCGGACATATGACATTGGTGTTTTCAGTAGAAAACTGAACTGAAAGGATGAAGACAACAGTTGCTTTTTTTAGTTATTTTAGGTTGTCAGATGTGAAATTCTACCAGGAGGCGTATAAAATTGCTTTTAGGCATTAGTGGATTGTTCCTAAATGATTTTATTGACTGACTCTCTCGCTCGCTCTCTCTCTCCCTCTATAGCTGTTTGACTCAGCCTCTCTCGACCACATCAAAACCTTCAAGACCGAGCGACCCGTGAACTCTGCCGCCATCTCGCCCAACATGGACCACGTGAGTGCCTTTTATTTGACACTTTTCTAGGAAAATTAAGGAGAATTATGACGACTGGTTTTGTTTAATGCATAAATACAGTATATGGACAAAAGTTTGTGGATCTCCAAATTCAAATTTAGTTCCTATTTGAACTTATTATAAAGTTGCACTCTTCTGGGAAGCGGTTCCACTCGATTGGTGAGTGTCTGTTCACCCACAGTCGAAGGTGTGGTGATGGAGGTGAGGTGAGGTGAGGAGGCCTGGGGGTGCAGTCAGTGTTCACATTCATCCCAGAGGTGTTCAATAAGGTCTCCTAGTTCAGGTGTAGGGAAAGTTACATGCCACCGCATCCAAAGATTTGAGAATGCAGGGTGAAGCCATCTGCAATTAACATTTAAAAAATAATGTTGCAAGTTGACAACCATGTTTTAAAAATCTTAAAATATATTGTTTTGACGCTGTTAAAAAATAGATTTAGTTTATTTGAAGATATAAGCATCTAAAAATATAATTAATTTGTATAATAAAATGAAACAAGCATTTGAACGTAGTAAACACCCAGTAAATCACATTTGAAAACATAAGTTACTGTTGTAGTAGACAAATGCTAAGGAGAATAAAACGGAGAAACTCAAACAGGCCTGATTTAAAAAAAGAAAAATGAAAAAAATACCAAACGATGAGCGAATCCTCAGGCGCTGCTGGAGAAGCAAATCGATTGTGTTCTGTTCATGAACGTTTTCAGATCTGATGGTCTTCTGTTTGTGTCCAGGTGGTCATGGGAGGAGGTCAGGAAGCCATGGAGGTCACGACCACTTCCACCAGGATCGGCAAATTCGAAGCCAGGTTTGGAAAAATGTCTTTAACTTGTAGCATCGTCTAATTTTAAACATTCATTTATATTTATTTTTCAAATTGTATATAATGGAATAAATATGATTACCTAATGATTTAAGGATAAATTATACTTGTTGCAGTGTAACAAAAAAGGGGGAATTATAAATAATGAGTTACAAGTGACTTGCATTAAGAATATGGATATTAAGCAGAGTATATAAGTTTAAATACACTAAAGTAAGTACACCCCTCAGCAACCATAGAAATGAAACTTGGTAGTGAACGTGCAGCTTGTACAGCAGTACAGATTTACTGTCTTTTGAAAACAACGCAACTTCAATTAATCAGGACGTTTTTTTAAATTAATCGAACGATTGTGCTGCAAGTTATGCCGTTTATTAGGTGCATCTGCCTCATCAAACCATGCGTGTATGTTCTGCGATTGCATAAGTGAACATAACTCTCCCATACCAGCAGGTGGCAGTACTGCGTATTTGGTGTCCAAACTGGGAAAGAGTTAAAACTGAATACACAAAGCAGTGACGTTGCCTGTTAGTTTATTACTAACGAATGTGGAAATTTGTATTTATTATTTTTATTTTTTTAATTTTTTTTTATTTTATTATTTATTTTATTTATTTATTTTTTCTCGTGTGCTACGGAGTAGCCAATCAGAGTTCTCGTAGATGAGCTTCAGCGCTGATTCGACATGCAGAATCGCGAAAAACTGCTGATGTCGTCCGACCCAAAATGGATGCTCGATTAAAAAAAAAATAGACAGTACGACTCAAATGTTCTAACACATCAAATAAACAGCATGCTTTATCAGTGATTCGCCTCTAGAGGTCGCAATTGTGCAACTGATTAATTGATTGACCTCCAAATCCTACACACAAAAAAAACAGAAGGACTTTTGTACATTGAATCGAGTTCTTTAGATTTCTGAATTTTTTTTCTGTCCAGGTTTTTCCACGCAGCCTATGAAGAGGAGTTTGGAAGAGTGAAGGGTCACTTCGGCCCAATCAACTGTGTGGCATTTCACCCAGATGGCAAAAGGTATTTATTCATAGTGTCATATTTTGCATTTATTTACTGGTTTAATTATTTAGACTGAATACTTTAAGAGTTGCTCGAGAAAACGGATGATCAAAAAGCACATGATTTTCTACGAAAAGTGGAGCTTTGTGTCGTCGTTAAAACTGCTATAAAAAGTGACCGTGTATTCTGGAGTAAATGTTTTTTTCTCTCGTTTTGTCTGCAGTTACAGCAGCGGAGGTGAGGACGGTTACGTCAGAATTCACTACTTCGATCCTCAGTACTTCGATTTCGAGCTCGAGGCGTAAAATCACAGCCGACATTCCCGTTTTAACATCGGCTCAGCCACCAGATTCATGCAGGGGTTCAGTCACACATACAGCCTCTTTTCTCTTTTTTTTTTTCCCTTTTTTTTTTTTTTTTTAACTTTACTGTTCACTCGGTTTCCATGACCTGTGCGTTTGCTGGCTGGAATATTCATGAATATTTAATAAATAATTCTCCATTAACAGACGATCAGATTGGCTCATGTTTTTACTCTGGTTGCTTGGTCACGACTTGATACATGGGAAAGAAAGGAAAATAAATGACTAAATGCGAGGCTGAGACATACCCTGGGGGCAGCAAACACTAGGAAGTGGTGCTCAAACCAAAGGGGTCTGTTCACCCAGATGACCAGCCTCTACCTCGGAACGCTCCGCCTGATGAAAGAGAGTTTAGTCTTATATTAATTAAACTGAATTTTTTAAATTTATCTAATGAATGTATCCAGACTGAACATCCACCATATAGAACACAAGCAGAGCAAAGATGATGATCAGGTGACCAGGAATGTGTCTGTTCTCAGTCATGTTTACATCACTGAACATGATACACCAGTGGTAGATTGAAAAAGCTGCCCTATGAGAAGAAAAAAAAGCACTCAGATTAAAGTGGTAAAAATGTTGAGTCAAAGTAAAAAAGTTGTCTGAAAAATGAAGAGAAGTAAAGTACTGATACCAGAAAACTCTGCTTAAGTACACTATTGCACAAGTATTTGCACTTCATGACCTCCCACATCTGTGAAGAATGTACAGGATTGTTCTTTATAATTTGTAAGTTCATCTCTAAAAAAAAAAACTTGCATCAGGAATGAAACCAGATTTAAAGAGGGAACCCATCCTCTTCTGGGTGACATCAAGAGTGTGATTATAGTCTTTAAACAACACAGAACAGTGATGCAGTGATGGTGATTAGATGCAACCTGTGGTTCTGAGCCGTTGTAGCAGACTCTTGACATTAAGTGGAGTCTAAATCCATCCTCAAAGCTCCTGTGTTGCTCTGTAATTTCAACAATCCCCCCGCCGCTGATGCGAAACCAACCCCAAGCTGCACAGATTGGCCTCAATTTGAAGAGAACCTCATCCCAAAGCAGGGCGCTGGGACAAACCTGGCAGATCTGAGAGGAGAGGGGCAGGAGCACTGATCACTGGTACCTCACAAATATGTGAGCGAGTGGGAGGAAGAGAAGAAGGGTAACACAGGGAGAGATATAAGTATCACGTACAGGACTTTGTAATGCAAAAAAAAGATAAACAAAACCAGACGTTCGTTTGTCTTCAGGAAGTTACAGCTCTACCTCTGCCATGTAAATCTCTATCTTTTATGTGACTCTTGGGACACGCCTCGGCCTCCTTAGTGTCGATACGTCGTATTCACGTTGCAGCAGTGGTGCTGAGAAAAACGCCCCCGAGAAGGAGAGGAGAAATTAATCTGCATATAAAACATTGGCCTTTTACGCCGATCCACTGATGCGAATCAGTTACTTACAGAACCCCTTGCTGCGAGCGCCGTGGGGCCTAACCTCAGACTGGATCATACCGGATTAGTTCAGACTCCACAGTAAAGGGAAAGTACTGGATGCATAAGAAATTTTTTATGATGCGTCTAAAAGAATTATAAGTCTCCCCACACCAGTACATTACCGTGACCCAATGCTCCTTTCAAAGTGATACAACCCGTGCTCCTTTTCGGTTCTTACTTACAGCAGTACTGGTACCGTTTGTGCTGCTTTGGTTTAGGTGACTAAAGAACACATTATTGTTATAGACTATAAATTTGAAACTATCTGTCTGAACCCATTTCCCACACATGTTCACCATGATGAAAAGCTATGGAATGTGAAATGCAGTATATGACCCACGCAGGACAGATATTGTATGCTCTTAAACATTTACATTTAGGGCATTTAGCAGATGGGAACCCATCCTCATCTGGGTTGCACCAAATGTCCATTTGTAGCAGATATACGATGTTGTGGGGTGCAGTGATGATGATCAGAAGCGAGTAGTAGTCTTGTTCTTACTCCGGAATTTTATTGAACCACCCTAGGCGTTGATGAGAAACCGTCCCAAGCTGCACAGAGTGGCCTCCAGTCAAAAAGAACACTATCCAGAGGCAGGACTGGTCAAAGTGGGAAGATCCACAGAGGGAAGAGGGGCAGGAACAGTGGTCACTGGAACCTGAAGGGCACTGGAGGTGTGATCAGGTCTCTGAGGTAAGATGGTGCTGGTCTATTTATCACCTTGTTTGCAAGTATCAGTGTTTTTAATCTGATACATGCAGTTACTGGAAGCCAGTGAAGGGAGGGGAGCAGTGGGGTGGTCTGGAAGAACTTGGGCAGATTGAACACGTCGTGAAGTTGCATTTTGGATTCTGGAAATAAAGTCTAAAAGTGAGTAGCTAGATGGTGAATGGAGTCTATTGCAACGCATCAACTTTTCATCACTGAAAGAAAAAGTCCTGCACCAGTCTCAAACTACATATATGAATCTAATAATGAATGATTGTCTGCACAGAATATTGTCTGAATTGGTGAACACCAGCAAAATGGACCCAGTGTTCTGAAAGTAACTGACAAGGCAGGGTGAACACAACTCTAGCTTTGTTGTTGTGATGTACAAGATGCTGGAGAATATGACTATTTTTGGTGTCTTCAGGTCTGACTTGGCTGATCTTGGTTTGGCAGGTGAACCTTCAACAAGTAAAACCTAATTTGTACTCGTTATTTCAAATTGTAAGATTCTGAGATTACTTTTCTTAATTATACTATATCACCTGTAGTCTGGTCCATATCTGGACTACATATACACTAAATATACTTTATATATACAATATATGTTGGTGAACTTTGCATAACCCTGGCATGATTCCTTGTTGATTAATGGTCAATAACTTACTCTGATGACTTGCACTGAATGGAGTCAGTCAGTGTTGCATGGTCCAGACAGTAGCTGCAGTCGTAGTCAGCATCAAGAAGATTTACAAATGATCGATCATGTGTTTGATCTATATTTTCAGATTTTGAGCTCATTTGAGTTGCTCAGAAGCTTTTGGTTCCAAAACTCGAATGCCCTTTCTACAGTCTACAGTCAGTTACTCATCTCACTCTCCGGTGCTTGTAATGTTTTAATGATTGATAATCAAACTCTTGGTGTTACACAGATGAGGATGGGTTCTACTTTTAAGTCCGGCTCCTCTCAAGGTTTCTTCCACCATCTAAAGGAGTTTTATTTAGCCACAGGTGCTGCAGGCTCGTTCCTCAGCATGGATAAATACATATATTGAATTTTTTTTCTAAATTCTCTAAAGCTGCTTTCAAACAAGGTCCACTGTAAAAAATAAAAAAGCGCTACATGGCACTTATAAATATATAGTGCTGCATGGAATGCGCTATATATTTATAATGCATGAATCATATATAATATAATATAATATAAATATATATTCAGTACTCTTATTTGTAATAAATTTTAGTACTATTTTTTACATGTTATATATATATATATATATACACACACACACACACACACACACATACAGTACAGACCAAAAGTTTGGACACACCTTCTCATTCAAAGAGTTTTCTTTATTTTCATGACTATGAAAATTGTAGAGTCACACTGAAGGGGCTATTTGAGCAAGAAGGAGAGTGATGGGGTGCTGC
>MU589826.1:3252599-3295099 GCA_024362625.1 Silurus asotus
TATATATATATATATATATATATATATATATTACACACACACACACACACACAATTGACTTTAAAAACTATCGATTGATTAATTGGTTATCAGCAAGTATGGTCCAACCTAGGTATCAGTAAAATTGAAGCACCCACACCTATCTGCCACTCCTGGGCCCCTGAGCAAGGCTCTTAACCTGATAGCTTCTCAGTATTTATTGAGTGAGATTAATGCAAGTCGCTCTGGATAAGGGGCATCTGCTAAATGGCGTAAATGTAAAATCCACCATCAGTCGAACGCTAATAACCATGCTGCTTTAAAAAAATAATACTGCTCCATGTGGCCGTATTATTTTTGCTGTTTATGTGAACACCAGAAGATATTGGTTTTTGAACATCCCTACAGAAAGGGTCTCGTTTCACTGCAGCTCTAAACATCATTACTAGCAAACATGCAACACAAAACCTACATCTCCAAAAACAGCTACATAAAACTGCAACAAAATGTTTTTATTACTTTTATTTTCGGTCCCAAAAACCATCAATAATAACATTATATCAATAATATTAATAAAGAAGAAATAAAAAAAATAAAATAAAATAGTTTCAGATTCCACAAACTCCATATTTTCGCCTACAGACTCATGTCCGTTTGTAGGTAAAGGGGTGTGGCTTCAAGCTAAGGCGAGATGTTATCTGAGGTGTCAGTCAGGAATGTAGAGGTGGTAGGTGGTGCTTGAGTGGTGGGCTTTGGCCCGGTGCAGGCTACTGCTGAGATACCTGGAACAAGTCAAATACACAGAAAATATGGTTTAAAAGACAAAAAAAAAATCAGACAGCAGTTCAGCTCTTCAGGTTACAGGTCAATCCAGCAATATAATAAAAAAAAAATTGACATTTTGTTTGGTACCTGCTGGGACTGTGTCTCTGGGCCTCTGCTGGCCAAACGACTGAGAATGTTTCTTTCGGACATTTGCAGCCGGACAGCAACAGGCGGTATCCTGGCAATGGTTGCTGGGAGACGGGTGACATCTGCCTTCATGTCACTCAGCAACTCTTCAAGCTGTTTCAGCACTAAAAATAAAAGCGAAACAGGCTAAGAAAAAGGTCTCCGCATGAGGAAACTCAGAGAGACAAACTTTAGATACAGAACACACTAGAATCTAATAGATTACAGAATTATACAGAATTTAAAAAATTCCCTGTTTTTTGCTCATTTCAGATGAATTTTGGCTGATAAGGATTTTTCCAAAACAGATCAACAGAAATCAACAATTTTTATTTAATGGATACTGAATAAAAAAAAATATATAGAACTTTACAAAAAAACAAAACAGTAGATTCATGAGAATGTGCTTAGTTAAATTAATGTGAATATATTAATTATTGAAAATACTTTAAATAAATAAAAACATTTGCAACTAAAAGTGAATAAAAACAGACACTTTAAATAAAACAAATTTGAACTTCTAAAACAGTGGAAACTGAACTAGTCTTGTGCAAGCAATTAGAATATAACATGGTCTATTTAATATTTAATACGTTTAGAAGCCTCAAATTATAATAGAGAAAGCAGAGCTGTGAATTGGCTTTTCTCTTGGCATCATAAACTATGACCAAAAATAGCACATGACATCAATGCCTTGCCTCTAGAGGCCGCTCTCATACTGTATAATGACATTTGACCTTCTCAGCTGCTTCAGCAACCTGGAAAAACTATCGTTATGGATTTTTTGCAGATAGACGATAGTTTCAGTAATAAATGATCTGTGCCAGCTCTAGTTTCAGCTGCCGCAACCCACCTTTGTGCAGGACGGCGTTGGCAGGCTTATTGCCAGACATTGACTCCTTGCTGAGGTGTTGGTGCGACTCGGCCAGGCACTCCACCTCGCTGAACCGTGTATTCAGAGCCATGGAGGGATGAGACGGATCCTCGGTCATGTTTAAATATGCTGCCCTTCGTAGCTGTTCCTCGATCACTAGTGCCTGCTCCAGTAACTAACATGAAGCAATAAAATAAGTATTAAAGAAGACTTAAAAGTAATGATAATATATAATAATAAAACAACATCTCTTTACCTTGAATCTCCGAGCCAGGAACTTGTTTTTGATCTCCAGAAAGTTTCCTCGGTTCATCTCACCCTTGAAAGGCTCGTTGAGAATCGCAAATTTGACATCGTTTTGGATGTCCTGCCACCGAGCGTAACCATGTCTGAGAACCAGGAGTTAAAGATACATACAGCACAAAAAACACTTCTAAAAGGGAAAAGAAAAAAAGTATGGTTGCCATTATTACCATCCCTTTCTGATACTTTATTCATTTTTAAAATGTTTAAAATCTTTTTTTACATTTTATCCATATTGATAATTAGACGTTGTTTTGCTGAGTGTGTTATTGTGCTGGTAGCTTAAGGACCACGGTGGACAGCTGAACCCAAACATTTTTTATATTCTTCATATTCTGTGTGGTGGTCAGTTCACAATAGTAACAAATTAAAAGATTAATCTTTTCGAAAAAGATTATTGATTGTATTGATTAACTGTAGGGAATAAGAAGTGTACACATTTTCAATGTACAATTTGGTGATCATTTAAAATGCATTTTAACAGACTGAATAATGCAGTTAAAAAAATGTAAAAAACTCACTCTAAACTCACTCCACAAATCTACTAGACTTGATCACATGATGTATGCGTGCACTCTGTAGGTGTGTATTTTTTGTGTTTTGAGATTTACACGCTAATGTTAAATTGCACATGGTTAAAAACAGCAATTACAGTATTTTTGAAGATGATATATCGTACACTCCTAGTTTTTACTCCAAACAGCGAAACCAGTTAGTGCTTGCTTGTCAAACAGATTGGGAAAGTTGGAACAATAGAGATCCGAATGCCATCTGATACTTCATGTTGTATTACTTTAGTACTAAAACTGATTCATACACTGGGAAACTTTAGTCATAAAAACAGTGCAAAGGATACTGTATGATGCCAGCAAGAAGCCAGTAGTCATGCCGGCGATGCCAGATCTCATTGGTTTTCTTAGTAACTGTTGCTGCTCTTTCCTCATTCTGCCACAAGGAGTGCAATTCTGCAAGATGCAAATATTCAACAAATGAATTAACAACAAGAAAATTTTAAATTAGAAATTTTTAAGAAATTTTATTTGGTTCTTCGTCTCACCAGTAAATCCTCCGTCTGCAATATTGAACATAAAGCGTGTCTTTGCTTTCTTCTTCTCTTCACTCGCTCCCGCGGCAACGACGTCTTTACCGCTGTCGCCGTTCTGTAATTTGGACGGTTCCTCGATCTTAACAGACTCCTTTTCATCCTTTTGTTCTACAAGAAGGAGCACGAGAGTGAATTTATTTACAACAAAGCAAACGGTGTACAAATAATGTACAAGAACAAGGTGAAATACGAGTCGCTACCTTTCTTCTCATCCGTAGCAGGAGTGGAGTCGATGACCTCTGCCTTATCTTCTTTCTTTACTTCTAATAAAAAAAAGGGATATAAATCAGTTAAATCGGTTGCTTTAGCCTGGAAGCAAAATATATTAGACTGAATATTTATCCACTGGTTTAGATGGCGTTCTGTCTATGATGAGAAAATGTGTTTTTATTTGTAGCTGTAACATGATACATCAGTTAAGAGTATTTTTTTTATTCCATGCACCAACAATGGGATACATTCCAGTGCCAAAAGTGTTGGTGTCATAACTAATATGCGCTCCACATTAAGTACTGAGAGGCAGTTGCACTATTTAAAAAGCAATTCTCAAACTAATCACCCGTGTTTGTGGATTCCTCCTTTTTATTTTTAGACTCTTCAGCCTTCGCCTCGTCAGAAGTCTTGCTTTGCTCCGCAGCGTCGCCGGATGTCTTTTCTTTCTCATCTTCCCCATTTCCTGTTTTTTCCGTCTCCGTGGTAGAAGCCAAGGCGAGGTCTTTCTCTCCTTTTTCTGTCTGTTCGGCAGGGGAGGGTATTTTCTCGTCGTCGTCAGGAATAGCGATGACCTAAATACAGGATTTGTTCGCACATGTAAAGATTCAAGGACAGAAAAAAATTCCATTATGTAAAAACAATAATTAATTATTTTACCACTCACCTCATCCTCTATCTTTTTGCTCTGCTGTTCCATTTCAACATCCTTCTTCCCCTCCTTCTCTTTTTCAGTCTCTTTATTTCCATCTTCTGTCTTGGAGGTATCTTCTGTGGAGAGGAGAATGAAGGTTGTCAATCGATTCAAATATTTAATCGCGATCAATCAAATGATTGTCCACATGCTGGACTTCATCTAAACCAAACGAGTTTATCTTTGACATCAGAACACAAGACATGGTTCCAGTAATTCATGCTCTTGGACAGGTCATTTTGGACTGTTTGAAGGTTTTCTTGTGAGCAGCTTCAGGTTTCCTTCTGGGACGGGGCGTACGGTCTGAGCACGGACAAGTGGACCTTGCAGAACTCATGAGTCTGTTTTTTCAAGCAGCTTCTGCACAAGGACTCAACTTCTTTAATAGACCATTATGGGGTCTAAAGTCTTTCAGAGTGGAACCCATCTTAAAAAACCTCTGTTAGACCCTGAACACTGTACTCAGTTTCAGGGTGTTACTGATCTTACAGCCTCAGCATTTTTGTTAAAAGCAAAAATTCTACTTCTCAAATCCTCAGAGAGTCTTTACCATGAGGTGCCATGTTAAACATTAGGTGGTCAATATGAGAGAATTGTACTCAAAGCACCACATTTTAACTGTTTTAATACAACATACACAAATTTGTATGGTTCTGACAAAAAAACAAAAAAAAAAACAGGAAGTTTTAGGAAGGTTACACGATGTACAGCTGTCGTCACTTAGGGTGTACTCACTTATGTCACCAGCTATTTTTACAATAATGACTGTGTTGAGTTGTTTTTAGAGGACAGTAAATCTGTACTTATATACAAGCTGCACATTAACTAAAATATATCCCAGTTTCATTTCTGTTGTATTGTATGTAAACGTATGTAAACTTGGGACACTTCCAAACTTTTGGAAACTTGTTGGGCTGAATCTGAACTCTAACCCTGTCCAGGGGTCTCATTTATAAATGTGGTGTACACACAAAATGAGGCTGAAAACGTGCGTAATCCGTTTCTGAACTCTGCATACGCACAATGGGAAAACCAAGAAGGCGAAAAGGGGAATTAACGACTCAGATAATGTGTGCAACCTTTACGTGGAAAACGTTTATAAATGAGACCCATGAGCGGTCCAGAGTTTAGCGGGTGGTGCATCAGTAATAATCGTCAGTGGGGAAACAGTGCTCCGTGGGTAGTTAAATATCCTAACTGCAGCAATGATTTGCCTCGATGCACGAAATTCAAATTACTGGAGGAATCGTTTCAGTCCTGATATACACACACACACACAGTAAAACCTTTACGAGTTTACAAATGCTTTGCAAAAATTTGTATTAAAATTTAACTCGCATTGCAAACATCACGCAAACGGCTCATGCTCATCTGAGACGATGATTCTTTCTCTCTCGCAGCGTAACACAATGGGAGCTCAGGTCAGCTTCCTGCGTATTCGTGCTCATTCCCTCATACAGGCCGCATTCGCACAACCGTACTATTTACTATAGTGTTGTGACCGTGTGTTCTCATGGAAGGAGAACCTTCTTCCAAGCAATAATCCTCCTCCTCCCCCCTCTCTCCTCCCTCTCACCAGCCACAACTCTTCGCATCGAATCATCAACGCATCGATTTAGTGTGCATCAGGTAGAAGTTGGCATTTGTATCGCGATGCATCGTTTTTAAACACATTTGCATAAATTACAACGATTAATTTATTTATAATTATTAGTAGATGTGCTATCCTTTTTAAAATTTTAAATGTGACCAATATTTAGTTGCTTCGTTTGCGTCTTTATGGTATTTTAGTGTTGGCTATGCATCGAGATGTGAATCACACCAGCGTCAGTAATCGAGATGCACATCACTAATACATATAAATTCTGAATTCGAGCTGGATTTGAATTAAAAGGATTTAGAAATACTTGGAAAATGATGAAAACCTGGAACCGGTGTGTTGGGCTGCGTGTCAGCTGGAGTGCCAGTGGAAGGAGTTTTCCCAGGTGAGTCGGGGTGGCCAGCAGCTGCAACCTTTTTATTTTCCTCCAGCTCCATCATCCAGGGCATGGACCACTGACCATTCACATGCTCGAATTCCTGCACCTGAAACAGTCAATACAACGAAAATGAAACGAAATAAAGTATAACTGCCACCAAACAGCATCGAGTCAAGTAAACGTTTATATTTCAACATGAGCAGCAGAACAAACCAAAAAACAACGAAGCGGTTTTACCTTCTTGCGGATCAGCGACATCACCCCGATTCGAGTGAGAACGTGTTGTCGTGACAGACCTTCTCGCGGCACACCGTCAGCAAAGGTTTCAGCACCATCGGCACCAGGCTCGCACAAGTGCCTCATAAAAAGTGACACATATGCCCTGCGAGGGGAAAAATCAAACCATCAGGATCATATAATGCTCAGACGGAGATTCCTGATGCACATCAATCATCAGAAGACGCACTTGAACTCCTTTTCAGATTTCCCTCGTAGGTCTCTAACCAGCCATTGGGTGGTGAAAGCGTCCTGGGGTGGCATTCCATAACGCATTACAGCGTTCAAGAAGGCCTTCCGCTGGCGAGCATTGAAACCCAACACCTACAATAAAAAAAATGCCATGTTAAAAGAGGGAGAAGACTATACCCACGCTGTAAATGGTATTTTATTGGTGATTATTTAGCTCACCTCGATGTTGCCTCCCACTCTGGCCAGCAGGGGGGGTAAAGGCTTATCCTTGTCATTTCTGAGCCCTTTTCTGTTGGGTCTACGGGAGTTTGCTACATTTGGAAAATTTAATATAAACAGATTAAAACATCTGAAATAACTTAATTTCAAATTTTTACAGCATTTGTGCCATCAATGAAACATTTTACCTTCTGCACGTTCATCAAAGTCCTCATCTCCTTCCTCTGAGGCAACAGAGTAATCTGACTGACCATCAGATTGATCATCCTGCCAGTCTGCTTGTAGGTGGGAAAAACAAACAAACAACAACAACAAAAAAAAAAGAAAAATATTTAGCCCATGGTGCAAATGTGAAAGGTTGCCATCATTTAGGTTTTCTGAATGAACCCAATCCCGAATTTGCGGTTTAGATTCGAACCCTGTCCAAATTCCCGAACAAACAATACCTCTGTCTTCTTGGGATCCGTCATTGTAGTTGACTTGTTTACGGATGCGCTTGCCCTTCCCAAGGTTGCGAGCCAAATCTTCCTGCTGCTGCTCATAGTGATGCCTCAGCAACTTCTCCCAATAATCCGGATCCACGCTCTCCTCCTGCTTAATGATCTCCCTCTGCACCTCCTCCTCCTGTCGAAAACAAAGACCACATTTTATTTCAACACAACAAATCGGTTAGCGTTTTAACTCGGTAAATAAAATTTGTGAAAGATCTACCTCGTCTTCCTCATCCTTGACCACGTACTGTGCAACTTTGAAGGAACTGAGATACTCGTTCATACTCTGAAGCTCGGTGTCATCTGTGGCATCCTGGTTACGGTCCAGGAGCCGGTCTATGGCCTTGTCGTCGTAGTGAATCACACTGCTGTCCTCCTCTTTGTTCTCCCCTGATAAAGTTTACAAAAAAAATTCCAATCTTACTCATTCTCTTCCTTTACAAAATACAAGATAAAACAGACTGGGCAGAACATCTGATTCTCACAAGACAATGTAATCACCTTCTCCGTCATCCTTAAAGAGCTCCTCTGTGCCAAATTTGAGAATATCATCCAGCTCTTGCTTTGACATGGAGCCTGTTTTAGAGCCCAAACCAGGTCGAACCACCAAGTGGGTCAGCATCATCTTCTTCTTGGCCACCTTGACCACGGAAAAGAAAAACGTTAAAGTTAAAATAAAATAAAAAAGAGATGAGAAATGAGCTTTTAGAGGTGCAACAAAATGATAGAAACCAGCAATACCTGAGTAATTCGTTCCTCAACAGAGGCTTTGGTGACAAAGCGGTAGATCATGACCTTTTTGTTCTGACCAATTCGGTGAGCTCTGCTGAAAGCCTACACGAGAAAAATACATAAATAAATACACTCAAGTCAACAGAAAGCCATACTGCGCCGTGTTTACTTCAGAGATTACAAAACTTGGACCAGTGGGCCAAAGAGGGGGACTTTTTATATTTTTTATAAAAAAAAATTAATTCATATTATTTCATTAGACATCATTGAATGAAGCTGTATTAGACCTTGACTTATAAATCGGATTGTTTCTCATCATGCTATAGGTTTTAGTGAACTAAAAACTTAAGCAGATTAACAGAATCATGTTTCTTTTTTTTTACTGTAATTATTATTTTATATATATTTTTTTTTATTTTTTTATTTACATTTTATTAATCATATATCAAATATAAGAAACCATGGCAACTTTGATTAGAATTTGTTCGGTGATGTGTTTGGTTTTTGGCTCTTCACAGAAAAAAAAAAGGTTTCCTTGGACAGCTGTGATGTTACAAATGAACCTGCCTGAATGTCATTGTGAGGGTTCCAGTCGGAGTCGTAGATAATAACCGTGTCAGCTGTAGCCAGGTTAATACCCAATCCTCCAGCTCTAGTTGACAGAAGGAACACAAACTGAACAGCACCAGGAGCTGTGGGACAAATGAGACTAGTTTATCATTGGCAAAGACACAGAATATTTGTTATACAATATATATGGAAAGAAATTATATAAATAGACAAATGTTATATTATATATATATTATATGATATATATGGGGAATGTTAACATTTCTAGATCAGTAGTGTTTTAGTCGATTAATGAATTCTTACCATTGAAGCGATCGATTGCTTCCTGTCTCATCGCCCCAGTGATCCCTCCATCAATACGTTCATATTTGTAGCCCTCATTTTCCAGGAAGTCTTCCAGCAGGTCCAACATTTTAGTCATCTACACCAAGAAACTCAAATAAGCTATTTCCTTCTAGCACATACAGCTTGGCTTGTACCTGCTTACGCATGCACGTGCACATACCTGAGAAAAGATAAGCACTCTGTGCCCTCCGTCTTTCAGCTTGCGAAGCATTTTTTGGAGCAGCATCAGCTTCCCGGAAGACTTTGAGAGGGCACTGCCGTCATACATCCCATTTGGCATCTTGGGTGCTTCCTGTTATAAACGAGCCAGGAATCAGATTATAACCAGTTTAAGACTCTGAATCTACGGTAACTATATTTAAAATCTATACTGATTTTCAAGGTTGCTGGAGCAGCTGAAAAGGTCCAATGTTAATATACAGTACAATAGCGGCCTCTAGAGGCGAATCACTGATGCCACGTGCTGTTTATTTTTTTTTTATCCATTTTGTGTTACTTTTTGTTTTAGTTTAAATAAATGTCTCATTTTCCCTCAATATTCATTAATACAATTAATATATTCATATTTATTGAATTTAGCACATTTTTATGATTCAGTGCTGGGGTTTTTATTTTTGTAAAAAGGTTTAGTCCTATTTTACATGGAGTGTGATAAAAAAAATAAATAAATAAAAAAATTCAGTTGATTAATCAGCAACAGCTATCTACTATCAAGAGGTCAGACCTGTTCACCCCGGAGAGGGATATGAAATCACTTGTACAAGAGAAAAAAAAGAAACGAGGAGAAATGGGAAAAAAAAGTATATGGAGATTTATCTTTTGTTACGAATTTTTGTTCTTTATCTTATAGAAAACCAGCAAGGGGCAGATCTGTATAAAATTTATGTACATAAAATATATTTACTTAAATATTTCTTTATAGAGAATTTTTATACAAGCATTATGTTTGCCTAAAGAGAAAAGATGACACTATCTTTCCAGCAGGTAAAACACTGAGCAAGAGAGCAGCTCTTAACGGAGATTCTTTCATGGTTAATTATGTAGACGGTGTGAATTTGTACAGGTCTGAATGTCAACAAATATTTATATTGTCCAGGTGTAAATATCTAATTAAAAACAGCTTACCATAGCAGCTACGGGGAAAAGGTAGGGGTGATTGCAACACTTCTTTAGGTCCATTACCACATTCAGCAAGGACACTTGATTTCCACCTCCTCGAGTGTTCAGGGCCTCAAAGTTGCGGGTAAGGATGAACTTGTAATATTTCCTACAAAGCACAAAGACTGTACTTAAAGTCTCTTCAAGGCAAAGAACAGAGAAAAACAGGGGAAAGGGGGTGAAATTCACTCAAGTTTTTTTTTTTGATCGCAGGTCGTTCTGCTTTACTCGAATACCAACGGCGTTCCTTCTTTCCCTACTTACTTCTGCATGGGACTGAGCTCAACTCGGACGATTAGCTCGGTCTTCGAGGGCATGTGCTTGAACACGTCGGCTTTGAGTCTTCGGAGCATGTGTGGTCCCAGCATGTCATGGAGTTTCTTGATCTGGTCTTCTTTAGCAATATCTGCAAATTCTTCCAGGAAGCCTTCCAGGTTGCTAAAGGAGGGGGGGGAATAAATCCGGGTTATTTTGGGCCGATATAATGGTCAAAGCCCTGCTCTGTCCACATACACACACACACACACACCCTACCTAAATCTCTCTGGTGTAAGGAAGTTGAGCAGGTGGAAAAGCTCCTCCAGGTTGTTTTGTAGAGGAGTTCCCGTAAGCAGCAGTTTGTGCTGAAGAGGGTAATTATTCAGCACTCGGAAAAACTGTAACACACACACACACACACAGCATTAGAATACAAAAGTTCATCTGTTCAGGCAGTCAACAGTCAGCTCCAAATTATCATTTTATTATGCAGCTCATTCATTTTTGGGTATTTGTCATGTTTCATTGCTATTTTAATAAATGAATGTATATTCTGTACACAGGCAGGTGAGAAAGTTCTGCAAGCTGCACAATTCTCTCTAAAATGAACACAAATCACTTTGGAATATTTTTTTTTTGTGTGAATAAGGCTGATGTTCATCAGTCCCATTAACCCTGAAAAGATACCACCATACCAGCGCTGAGCATCGCCAGGCATTTCAGTCTGATAGAACTGTGGCTTTTTAAACTCTAGGTATACTGATGCATTTCAGTCCAAGAGCTGCTCATCACTCGCTTGAGACGTTACAAAACATGCAAACAAAACCAACGCAAAGTAGTATGTGTCAGCTATCATTCAGATCTGTGTCATCTCCGTACAAAACTGAAGTCGTATTCGACTTAATACAGGCAGGGAAGGATGTTAATGTTTCCAGACAGGCGTATGGTCTTGGTAGAGTTTATCAGGGATCACTGAATCAGCTTTTTTCTATACCTATACTATCCCATCGGCACTTCATACCGAGTAACATCTCCTATAAACCTTAGCGGTAAAGGTGTCCATCACGGACTACTCCAGGTTTGTTTTGAAGTTTTTAGACTCACCTTGGACTGGTTATTTTTGAGTCTGTGTGCTTCGTCCACCACCAGACAGGCCCAGTCAATGGATCCCAGGATGGCCATGTCAATAGTGATAAGCTCATAGGAAGTCAGCAGCACATGAAATTTTACTGAAGCCTCTTTCTATATGATGCAATGAACAGAAAAGTTATGGAACACCAAGAGAGCAGAAAAAGAAGTTGATAACCAAAAATGCCTAATATAGATAAACAGCCGATCAACTGACATGTCTGGACATCAAAAGGAATAGACTTTAAAAACACACAATATGCAACTGATTATTGAACAAAAATGCAGTCATGCACAGATAATTTCAATAAAATTCTAATTTTATAGTCAAGTTAAAACAGAAAAGCTTAAAAAAATAAATAAATAAAAAAGCTGCTGCAGAAAAACATACCTTCATACGGGAAGCCTTTTTGCCTCCACGGATGGCATTGTCCTCAAACGAGAACTCGTTCTCTCGGATGACAGCTCTGCTGTCCTTGTCCCCTACATATGTGACCACGTACATGTCAGGAGCCCACATCTCGAACTCTCTTTCCCAGTTAATAATGGTAGAGAGAGGAGCACTGACCAGGAACGGCCCTTTAGAATGACCCTGAAAAGCAAGAAAATTAAATATTAAATGCATGCCATCATGATTTTTTTGTCATTGCATAGTGCAGGTACACAGCAACAAAATGCAGTTTATCATCTTCCGGAAGTGCTGATAAATGTGTAAATATGTTTGCAGCATTTAATATATAAGTGGATAATTGTACATATATGCAATGCAAATAAATATAAAGTCTATGGCAGTGAAAAAAGTGCATGAGCTGGTAAACAAGTACACTTGTTGGTAAACATAATCGACCAATGAAATTGCAGGACGGGTTCAGGTGAACCAGTGAAACTCCTTATATTAAATCAGATGCGCTCCCACTGAATTGGGCCACACCACATCATAAATATGGATGATGTTCCTCTGATGTTTGACCTGCCGCTCACTCGGACTGTCTACAGGAAATGCGAATCATTCGTCACGCTGAAAACAACCGGGCATGAAAACACACTTCAGCTGTGTTCTGAGCTGCACGGCATCAGGAGAAAAGCTTCACCGATGGTGATTTTTAAACGCACGACGATGCCAAAAGATAAACTCTCGAGAGAAATAGTTGTAAAAGGAAGGAGGAAGACAGTGAACAATGACTTTCTTGGTCGGCTACTGTTTAGATACAAGCTGTGTAACAGACACTGACTTTCATTAAAGCCTGCGTAAAGTTCATTAGTTTCAGATCAGCGATCCCTTAAACGTTTGGTGAAAGAACTCACGACTATGTTTAATAGTGAAAGTAGGAGCAATGCGAAGGGAATTTAAAAGATTGGGACTAAACAGCTGTGTAGCCGCTTATCAGTGAGGCTAATCAGGGGAAAGAAAAGGCTCTGTTTTTTCTAGGGAGCATGAAGATTGGACTCTGGAGCAATAGAAGAAGGTCATGTGGTCTGATAAGTCCACATTTACCCTGTTCCAGAGTGATGTATGCATCAGGGTAAGAAGAGAGGTGAATGAACTGATGCACACTTCATGCCTAGTTCCTACTGTACAAGCCTGTGGGGGCAGTGCTATGATCTGGAGTTGCTGCAGTTGGTCAGGTCTCAGTTCAGCAATGTTATGTTCCAAAAGAATGAGGTCAGCTGACTACCTGAATATTCTGAATGACCAGGTTATTTCATCAATGTAACTTTTCTTCCCTGATGGTACGGGCAGATTACAAGATAACAATGCCAAGATTCATCAGGGTCAAATTGTGAAAGAGCGGTTCAGAGACACAGAGTCCAGACCTAAACCCCATTGAGAATCTTTAAGATGTGCTGGAGAAGACTTTGCTCAGCGGTCTGACGCCCCAATCATCAGGACAAGGTCTTGGAGTTTTTTTGTTTGCATTTTAAATTCCTTAACTACACAGAACAGAGCATGTGTTCACGTGAACGGGACGTGTTGATCAGTCAACAACAATGGTTTGCGGAGGAACTTCAAAAGCCTTTTGCATGTATGGAAGAATTTTCTTGCTGTAAATTTTCTTCTAATAAACAGAAAGCAAATTATATCTCTAATTATCTCTAAATGTCTCCACCCCCTTTTGTGCTTTAATCTAAATAAGCTTTTTAAACCTTAAAATGCTTCTACCAATCAAATTAGTTCATATACGGCTTTAAAAGAGACAATACACTGCAAATTAAATAAGACTGTATACTCAGACACACATCACAGCTAATGCAATAACCACATTTTACAAAAGCCTCTGTGTATTAAACCCTTTGTCTTGTCTTAATTTAACTGAATTATTTTTAATTCGGCCTAAAAAAAAAAAAGAGAGAAATTAAAGCTACGATATCGTTTACTGAGACTAAACATGCCATAATTCCTACATGATTACCTGAAAAGAAAAAAAAATCCTTGCATTCTGCACTTTGGCCAACAGATGGCAGCCACATCATTTTCTATCCCCAATCTTTATGCAGACTGGCCATCCATGTTGATTAAATTTGTACATCCATTGATAGATTTAAAATGGCAACCGCTCACTTCTATAAAAGGCTCAGCCTACACCCTCCCCCAACACACATACATACACACCTCTTTGTAGAGCGAGTAAAGAAAAACAGCAGTCTGCACAGTCTTTCCCAAGCCCATCTCATCAGCTAGAATGGTGTCAGTACCCTGAGCCCAGGAGAAACGCAGCCAGTTCAATCCTTCCAGCTGGTACGGATGCAGCGTGCCGCCTGTCGAGTCGAGATATTCTGGCTGGCGTTCAAATTTAATGGTTGGCTGAAAGAGCACAAAAAAAAAAGAGTCAGCATCAACCTAAAACTGTTACAATGCTAATTTTTTTAAATATACACGTCATCTAATTTCTAGTACGTCTCGCATATGGACAAATGCATCTCCTCACATCAACAACTGGGTTGTCTGGAGGTCTGTCCAGTCTCTTCATTTTTCCTTTGATCTTCAGTTTTTTGCTGGGTTTGCCTTCATCTCCCATCATCAGCTCCCTGTTGAGCACAAAAAAAACCCACATTTTAATATAGGTTTCAATTGTAAGATTTTTTAATTATGGCATTTTGGCAGATGCTTTTATTCAGAGCAACTAACAAGTAGCTCATATATACAGCTGAGCAGAGGAGGATTGAGGGTCTTGCTCAAGGGGTCCAGCAGTGGCAGCTTGGTAATGTCCGTTTAACACCTTAACCATTCACCGAGCTACCCCCCCACTCTCAGACAAAAAGTGTGTTCTATTAAATATTAGTTGTGTGTATAACGTGTGCATGTTTTAACTATGAATATTGTCCCAAAGCAGCTTTAGAATTAAATTAAGATTATAAATTTCAATCTCGTCTACAAGTTAATCCCTAATGAGCGAACCAGTGGTGACGGTGGCAAAGAAAAAAACTCCAAGACCAAATGCCCATTCAATATAGTTTCATAATTGTGGAGATTATCTTTCTGGACATCAGAAAATTAAGACTTTTCAAGACCCCAAGGAAACTCTGAAAGTGCATATGAATGCAAAACTGTCCATGCAGCCCTAAGGCACGATTACCTGTGGTTCCAGTACTGCAGTTTGTAGGCATCGTATTCTGGGATGTCCATGTCTTCTAACTCCCAGGTGGCCTGGTCATACGCTAGATCTCTCCACTTGATGAGGTAGTGACAGTTATTTTTCTTATCCATGCTGGACAACGGGAGGAAGACATATTGGAAGTTAGAAAGCAAAGCTTCATTGGTCTAAAGTCACTAATCTGAATTAAGTCTACACCTTAAAGTACATTAGACTTTGTAACCACGAAAGGTGATAAAGGAAAATAATTACAGATTAAACTTTTAATATTTTATATTTTATATATATATATATATATATATATATATTAGTACCTTAATTAGAATTTTTTTTACATTTTTGTAATTAGGTAAATCAATTTGTCTCGAGTCATTGAACTCCTTGACAACATACCATTACCCAGTCTGTTATATATATATTGCAACCACTACGTATACAATAGTGTTCAGATTTTATATAATTAGGTAGTAAACTGTAGATCCAATAAAATGACATTTACACAGTCATCAGTTCAAAGACAAAAAAAAATCAAAAGATGTTTAAAGGAATTTTCGAGCACCAAAAAGGAATTTTAACCTAAATGTGTCAAAAGTGTAGTCTGAAATAAACGTTACTTTAAACCTTTCATTTAAAGGCATTTTAAATCCTAAGAAAGGCTAAATGAAAACACTAAGAACATGTTCAAACCCTGCACATGCTTCATTTTTTGTTTTAGATTTAACAGGAAAAGCAACCAGTTGAAAAATAATGTATACCTACATAGATTTTTTATTTTATTTACTTTAGTCATTTTATTTATAAAAAAATTAATACACTGTAGATTTAAATGACTATAAATACATATCTTCTAGTAAAAGTCCACTGAAAGCATATAGCCAATGGCAGCACAGTTCAATAATCTCAGACATATCAGTTTTAACAGCAGACCTTTTGATGCCGGTTTAAGATTTTAAAAGTGTATCATGTAAATCTGAGAGAAAAGCGCAGTGAAGACAGGAGGAAAAACGGCTATTTTGCTGGTGCAGTTGTTGTTTGGTACATGCGTGAATAAATTTGTTTGTTTTCGAGGTCTGCCCCATTCCGACAGCAAAAAAAGGAACCGGAGACCTCGGAAACTCACCTGTGGTTGAGGACGCGGTGAATCATCATCCACTCCATCTTAATGCCGAAGCGGTAGTACTTCTCCTCCATCTGGGCATAGATGGGGTCTTTGTTCTTCCTCTTTTCACTCTTATCTTCATCCCCTTCGCCTCCAAAGTCTATGGGTGGAGGCTCGTCCATGTCATTTTTGCGCTGGTAATTTCTAAACATCACCTGACAGTGCAGTTCCAGCTGAGGAGAGAAAAGAATCTTAGTCTGACTCTATTTGCACTATTTGACAAGTTAATACTGTTCATGTGGAAGTGTGCGTGTGTGTGTGTGTGTGTGTGTGTGCAGACCTGCAGCTCAGACACCCAAGAACAATGCCAATAGGACATGTTCTGCCACTTTGCGAAGAATTCCCTCTCGGGCCGACCAGCCAGTGGGGCAGGATCTGGAGAATCAGCTGGGAGGTCGGGGGGTCGTGGAACGGGGGTGGGTGGTGGCGGGTCGCCCCAACGCCAGGTAAGGATCTTCTGCACTTTGCCCTTTAATGGAGGACACTGACAAAAAGGTAGCAAATAAAGTAATGTTACGAATACAAAATAGTGACAATAAGTTCACAACACGAATAGTTTTACTGGGTTAGTAAATGTTCAACTACACTGATTTCAAAACTGTGAGTTTTTAGCATCCAGTAAAACCACATCACAGCTTTTTAAAAGAATCGACATAAACCAGCATTGTTCTTTTAACAGAACCGTTACTACACAACAGGTGAAATGCAGCAACAAAGCGAACGTGCTTTTAAATAAAGTGTAAAATAAAGACGTTATACAGTAAATATTCATGTAGAAATTACAGCATTTTCTTTAAGCCATGTTGTATATTGATAATAAAGAATACAGTTTTTAGCTACTAATGCAATTCATTTTCCCCAATCTCTATCAATTTCCTATCACACAACGTTCTGTATAAACACTAGTCGTTATGATCTTCGCTGAAGCCGACAGGCCACCCTGCTGGTTAATGAACCCTGACCATTACAGCTCAACGGTTCACTCACAGTGCAACGAGGACAGATCCACTCTCCATTAGGAATTTCAGGCAGGGGTGGGTTAAGGCAGTGGATGTGGTACGAGGAGGGGCAGGTGTCACAGCACAGCAGCTCTCCTCCATCCTTACACACTCGACAGAACTCCATGTGATGGTCGTCTTCCTCGGCCTCGCCTCCGGCTGCATCGTTCTCCTCTTCCCCTTCCGAAGCCTCCTCGCGCGCTTCCCACTGAATGCCCTCCTTCTCCTGAGAGACAATTTTACAGCTTTTACAACATTGAACCGTAGACAAGCTCTTGATTTACCCTGAAAGGTGTCTTCAGGAGGTCACAGGTTGCTGTGAATAAATACCATCACCCTGATAACCAAACCTGGTGCTGAAATGTGGCATTAACTGGTAGAACATTCACAGTCACTTACACAGTGTGGACAGCTCCACGTGCCTTCGGGGGCTTTCTCCATATCGGGATCCAGACAGACCATGTGATAAGCTCTGGGGCAGGTATCACATAAAATAATCTCTCCTCCCTGCTGACACACCTCACAATAGTCTTGGTGGTCAGTCTCGTACCCGTCTGCATCTTCGTCCACTGAATAAAAAAATAAATAAATCACACTATTAAAATAAACATCAGTATCTCTCGATGCACATCTGTACTATAGCGACTGAAACTCGAGTTCCGTTTGCAAGCTACTTCACCTTTCTTCTTCTTCTTGGGCTTGGGCTTCTTTTTTGAGCGACTACTGCGGCTATTGGAGCTGTCCGACACGGAGACGCTGTTTATACTGCCGTCGTCAAAGTCGCTGTCCACGTCCATATCGTCCTCTTCGCTCTTAACGAGTAACGAGAAAAAAAATCAGCAAATCGTCTGCCAGCTGAATAGCAACATACAAGTTACTTAAAAAAAAAACAATTGACCACATACAGAAGAACGCTTTCTCTTGCTGTTGAAGCCACCCAGCTTGATCTTTAGAGGTGCAACTTTCTTAGTCTTGACCTTCTTCTCCTGAGGTTTGGGTGTAGGTTTGGACTTTCTACGGGCATTAGGACCTGCAAACAGAATGTTCCAGCACGTGTTAAAATTCTATAATACGTCAAATTCACCACTTTAAAAAACACATTGCTCATGCTGTTATTACTAAAGAAGGACTCCTCGGCTCACCCTTGCCCTCTTTCGTCTTGGCCTTGCGGAGGGGAGGAGCTGGAGGAGGCCCTGGCTCAGCAAGTGGAACGACTACAGGGGCTGCAGCTGGAGTCTCCGCTGCCACCATACTCTCCACAGCAGCAGCCACGTTGGCAGCTGCAAGTGCAGCGTTAGCGCTTGCAGAGCCACGCAGGGGGTTGTTGGTACTGAATTCACGCCACTTCGCCCCAAGTACCATCATCATTTTGGAGACTGCAATCTTTGGGTTCTTCGCTGCAATGAGAGGTCTAAAAAAAAGACAAAAAAGAGTGAAAAAACGTTTTTAAAGAATTATTATTGCTATTAAGAGTTATTGCAGGATGGATGATGTTGATGGATCAGAATTTCAGCTTCTATTTCCTGATATTAAAATCTAGCTGTGTTAAACAACTTATAATGTGGCGCCTGTGGTACAAGACCATCTAATATATGGGTGAGCAAAAGTATTGGAACAAACGATTTGTATTTCGTTGCATATTTCATGCCTGCATCAAGCTAATTACCCTGAAAAGCATATTAATTTAGTCAAGCCTTCGACCAGTCGATTTTTCTTAGGTAAAAGAGCAGATCTGGATGGATCATGGATCATCATGCATCAACGTACTGATCTATTCAAACAACTGGGGGGAAAAAAAAAAAAAAAAGAAAAATGCATAAAACAATGGAGATTCATATAAAGACAGTTGCATGCTACAGTTGCTAGCAGATGTTCTGGTTTGAGGATCGCAATAACGGCTGATCCCCTGGGATTTTCACACAATGGTCTCTTGAGTTTACACAGAAAAACAAAACACAGAGCGACAGTGTTTTGTTTATATCGACTGGTCAGAGGGGGAAATGGCCAAACTGGCTCGAAGCTCTACGGGTGCGTGATGAAATCCTCCTAATCAGATGCGAGATTATATATATATATTTTATATATATATATATATATACACACACACACCGCACCTGACAAACTGACTGAAGGCCTTGTAGTTTGTAAGAGATCTGTAGTCTTCTTCAGTAAAGACATGATCAATGTCCTCCATGCCCCAGGTATCCAGCAGCTGGGAGGAGGTCTTCGGTTCCTGGGTAAAGATTTACAAAACATTAAAAACCCAAAAATTTAAGTTTATTTGAATACATTTGTTCACCTGTTGCGCCAACACTCACAGAGCTATCGTCATCATCTTCATCCTCCTCCTCCTCAGGCTCCTTCCTCTTAGAGACAGTCAAGCTGGAGCTCCTGTCAGCACCAGCACTGCTCCTCTTCTTATCTCTCGATGTGCTGGCTCTCTTCTTCTTCTTCCTGCCAGGCGTGTAATCACTGCCCTCGCTGTCAGAACGCCCTGCAGGCCCATCTTCCTCCACCTCGTCCACATCGTGGCTCTCTACAGGCTCAGGGGAACTAATTGGGATATCCTGAAGGGTGAAGGGAGAAAAATGCTGATAATGTAATACAGCAAAATAATCAGCAGTGCAAGATTCCCCGTTTTAATATTATCAGTGCGTCACTGAGGATTTACGGTACAGTACACAAAGATATTACAGGTGTGAGATCTGTTAGGACCTACCTCTCGCCGGGAGCGCGGCCGCTTGCTGCTTTTGCTCTCACGGCTGCTCTTTTTGGCTTTCTTCTTCTTTTTCACTTTAGGGGCTTCATTCTCAGACAGGTCTTCCTCCAAGTCATCATCTGTACAATAGGCATATGCCAAGAGCTTAGTCTTCATTCATTCACCTTTAACAAATTACATGCACAACGGTTAAGCCATCGGAAGCGAGCTGTGCGATTTCCTCTTGGAGTGGCTCACTCAGGCAGGAGGCTATGAACCAAACCCCTGGTTTCTGAGGAGGTCATACCAGACTAAATCCAAGTGAACTCTAGTGCAGAGCAAATGCCGAGTAAAAGCAGTTTAACATCAAATGAACTCAAATGCAGGAAGTGACATGATCACGTTGCGTATTCCAAACAGGTTTGCTGGATTTTCTTTCGTAAATGTGCGCTCCGAAACGGACACGAGTCCCATCTTCAATCAGCACGATTTTATTTACAGCATTTTTAAACAATGGCCTTGAAGCAGAATAACCAAACGTACAAAACTGATTAACCCGATGAACACAAAACAAACAACAAACGCCGGTTGACCTACAGAAAATGTCTTGTATATAATTGTCTAATAATTCTTTAGTGCTGATGCCCTGCACTGCTAATGAAAATGTTAATGTAGCTGTCTGAAGATGAGAGCCATACAGGCCGCTCTGCCAAAGTTTATCTGGATTGTTTATGTATATTGTGAAACAAAAAGCACCAATACGATCAGTATGGCTCCGACACGTTCATTCCATCCCTGATCTGTTTCTTAGTCAGTCTCTGATCTCTAAGGCCTGGCCATGACCTGTTCAGTCTAGCTCTATTTTTTTTGGTCAACTCCTGATCCATTCAATATGCCCGTGATCTGTAAAGTCCGGCCACGATCTGTTAGTTTAATCCGGTCCCAAACTGTTTGTTTCTGGCCCTGATTTGTTCAGTCCATCTCTAATCTCTTCAGTCTCACCCACATCCATTTAGTCTGACCCTCAACTGACCCTGATCTGTTCAGCCTAGCGCTGATCTGTACTGTTCAGCTCCGACATGCCCCCGAACTGTTCGGTCTAACTCTGATTCATTCACACAAATGGATCTTCTGATAAAAATCTCACAAGATAAGCAGGGTTATGATCCGAAGATTAAAAACAAACATCTACAGCCTCCTGCACTGCTGACTTGCATATGCATGTATATATGATTCATGGATATAACAAACTACTGAAAAACAAAAGGACTCCAAAAAGAGTGGGAATGTTCTGAAAATTGCAAATCAAAAAATCTTGGCATAGAGAAAGAAAAATCAAGAGGCCTGAATTTCCTTAGAACCTGCGTGTGTGTGTGTGTGTGTGTGTGTGTGTGTGTGTGTATATATATATATGCGCGCGCTTGTACATATGTTTGTAGGGGGAATCCCCATACAAAACAACTGAGAAGTGACGTTATGTCAAAAAAAAAAAAAAAAAGTTCTTGTCAAAAAAAAAAAAAAAAAAGGGCATTTACAAGTAGGAGAGATACTCGAAATGCATTAGTTTATAGTAAGAATGTAAATTCGTTTCCCAACGCTGCTCTCAAACACACACACACACACACACACACACACACACACACACACACGAGAAAACACCGGTAGGCCGCAGAGAAAGCCATGCCGGGAAACATCATGTCTCCAAAATAATAATAATAATAATAATAATAATAATAATAATAATTTCAATGAATGAGCATCAGTAAATATCCGAGTGTCTAATGGCGTTATATTGTGATACTCGGTCTCCTGGTGTTCAAGGTTAAAAAAAATAGTCCCATAAAGCAAATATCTTTTTTAGAATTATTTCCCCCAGAGACTTATTTTTCGGCTTTTGAAATTATTTCAGATGCAAACCTGAATAAAAAAAAAGACAATTTCCTCACTCAAATACAACTTTTTAAACACACACACACACACACACACACACAAAACGCCGAGCACCATTGTGTGCTCCCCGGCTAGCAGCCCCGACCCAGAGGTGGACATGAGGGACTTTACCGTGCAGCATTGACAGCTCTTCCGGTGCTCCATAATCATCTCGGTCATCTTCACTTCCAGACATTGTGCCCTCTTGGTGGTTTTAGGGGTTTATATAAATATATATAATTCACACACCCCGAGTGGCTCTCTGGTTCTTCCCTCGAGCCTCCGAAGATCTGAACGCACCGGGCGGGAGAAGCAGCCGGTTTCGAAGAAATGTGAAAGCACAGGAAGAAAACGGAAGTTAGTTTAGTCAGTGACTTAGTATGGAGATGAACTGATATTTATAGATTTGTAGATATCAATAAATCCGTTAAATCTTTTATAAGAATTGTGGATGGTTTGGGAGACATTTATGTAGAAAAAAAAAAGCAGGTGAAAGTTAGACCGGCGGAAGGTTTCCCATGCTAGTCAGGGTGCACTACGGCTAAATGCTAGCTCTTTCACCGTGTGAGTGGATGCTAGCTGCACCGGCTACAAACGTGTCTCGGATTCCTTCAGTGATGTTTTAAAGGGTTGGCTTTTTTTTTAATCCGTAATACGATTCATGTCCACCGGATTGGGTAGGAAACGTAACGCCGGTGGTACTCACACAAAACTTGCTCCCGAGCCGACGGTTGAAAGAGTGGGAAAGGAGGAGGAGGGAAAAAAAGAACCGCTTTCACGCTCCGTCGTCCTCCTCGTCCGGCGCTTCCGTTTCTTTTTCCTTCTTGTTATTTTTTTTTTGTTACCGCGTCGATTTTATAAAGCTAGCGGCCGAATAGGGAGGGGGTGTCCCGTACCGTCCGACGTCTCCGTCTCCCTGTCTCTCTCCCTACTAACCAACCCCCCTTGCATACACACAAAGAGATCAGGGGGCAGACATCCCATAATAACCCCCCTTACACATATACACACAGACTCACCCCTCCCCCCACTCTGCATAGTTACCTTGCAACATACAGACCATAATAATCCTCCATACACACATAACACTCTTCCCCATTCCACTAGCAACCGTTACCATGGAGACATTCACCCCTCCCATCACTTAAACATCCCATAATAATAATGAGCACAGTCACTGACATCCCACAATAAGCATAACTCCAAAAAAAAAAGAGAGGGAGAGAGAAAGAAAAAAAAAAAAAGACAAGTCACATGGCAACTCAACGCCACATGACTGCAATACAGTCTGGATCATCCGGATCATTGATTTGCAGGTATGGTAGGAAATGTGAAACGGACAGGTAGAGGAAAGGTAGACGTTGATGCACCTCGAAAAAAAAGTGTCCCCTCTGTGTGTCCTCATACGTCTTTACACACCTTACGTACATGTACTACATCTGACATTTGACATTCATGGCATTTATTAGACGTCCTTAACCAGAGCGACTTACATTTATCTTATGTATACCACTGTGCACTTAAGGGCTAAGGGCCGTGCTCAGGGGCCCGGCAGTGGCAGATTTGGTGGAGCTTTGTTTTGAACTTTTCAAAATTCATATAAGACATGCTTTATGGGGTTAAAGAGACACTTTGTTCTGGAGCGTGTCGGATGTACGTCCACCGTTCGGCTGTTCCATCACTTTGCTTACAAACAGTCAATGCAACGATAAACTGCATGTACAGTAGGAGGAAAGAACAGTGCTCATCGACTTCAACAGCCTCAAGTGTATTTGTGCCACAGTCCAACGATGTTTCACACTCGGACCGATCAGATCGGAGCTGTAGGTGCAGCAGGGACATGCGTAGGATAAGAAACAGACAGCTGACCTCAAAAAATCAAACAAAAAAGACACACAATAGATTTGAATAAAAATGCCAAATTGGCGTAAATCGTTTCCCGAAAGGCCTACTGTATTTATACTGTGTCCTTCTGTGTCCCTGTCTGTCCATGTGCGCCGTGCATCTACTAGAGTACCGATTGTGTGTAAAAAGTAAAAAGGCCTAACAGCTCAATAACATTTCCCTTTTTAAAATGAGACAGGATTAAAGATCCACTATAAGACGTTATAGTCCAAACTGTACATGTTAAATTCACGTCCACCCCTCGGCCGTTCTATACAGTTTGAACAAATCGTCAATGCAACCATGATGTGCAGTAGGAGGAAGATACCTGTGGTCATGGATGTTCGTGCAAATGTATTTCTGCGACAATCCACCGATGTTTCGCAGATCAGAGCCAGACCAAACAGATCAGACCTGGACTGATAGTAGTGACACTTTCAGTATTCTATATTCATTTATCACAATGGCTATCAAATCCTCATCGGGAATCAAGTTCATGTCACACTTTGTGTAGTGCTTTAAGTTTTAGGATCCTGAAATCGAGCAAACATCTGAGGATCATCTTGAGGAACCATCCTCAGAGCCCCCCCACCACACACACACACATACACACACATTCTTTCTTTCCTTAGCCTCATTCCCACCACGTATAAATTCCTCTGACTCAGCAAACTCTTTCTCTTGGATAATACTTAATTTTGGTCACTGTCTTTTGCCATCCTACAACCGTCACTCCTCTGTTCATTTTAGAATCTTTTTTCTTTCTCTTCTGGGTTTTGTAGGCTTTCTCCTAAAGCACAGGCACAAAGAGCAGCGGAAATGAGGCACATGTACACTTGAAAGTTCTCTCGCCCCTCTCCGCCCCCCCCTTACAGAATACCGAACATTAACACCAACATCCCATAATTCTAGATATAGAGGTGGTTGTTCAGGCGCACCCATCCCCCACACCATGCTCAACTAGCACCAAACATCCCATAATATCATTTCTGAGTCAAAATAAAGTGCAGACCATAATATTCTTCCTGTGCCGACAGTTGCCATGGTGACGAGCAGACAAGATGGGTGGGGGTTGGGGGGTCAGATTACTGCATATGCCAAAATGCAGACCATAATATTCTTTATGCTAGTACCCCCACCACACACACACACACACACACACACACACACTTACACAAACACACACTTACACAAACACGCACACACACACGCACACACTTACACTTACACACACACGCGCGCACATGTCTCCAGTCTACAAACATCGCTTAATGTTTGAATCACTAAGCAAAAGAACTACATATGGATTTCATTGTTGAGCCTCGCTAATAGACAGGCAGGGGGAAAAAAACACAAAGGACGACGGAGAGAGAGAGAGAGAGAGAGAAGGAGAGAGAGAGAGAAGGAGAGAGAGAGAGAGAGAGAAGGAGAGAGAGAGCACCAAACAAGGATGTGGACTCATTGATAAATGATTTGACAGATAAATAGGCCAATAGTCCACAGAACAGACAGACTCAGAGATGGAGCATAAAACGACTAAGAGGAAAACCCCTAAAGAGGGCAACGTTTCCTGTTTCTGTCACCATTTTCATATGCATGCTGAAGGACTCTTTGATCGTTTTCTTCCTGTAGTTAATTCCACCTATTGGACCGTGGTTGCAGTTAGAATTTTGATCATTTCATTTGTATTTGGGGAAAAAAATCCAAAACGTATAGAGTATTGATTTTTCTTGAGCGAATATCCAGGTTACTGAAGGTCTTCCAGCGGAAAAAAACTATTAGTATAAGAAATAACTTTGAAGTGTGAGTTTCACCGTGAACTTCATATCTATCAGCACACGACTTCCTTTAAAAAATAAAATGGCACCTGTATTACAAATGCGGCAAAATATGCATGCAGAAACCCGATCTGTGTGCTAGATCTGGGAGCTCTTGCCACGTGATAATGAAGTTGTGGGTTAAAACCGTGAAAGGTGATAAGCACAAAAAAAGTAAGGGAAGAAACCTAGGCCTGGAGAGTCAAACCATAATATTCACCCCCTCCACCCCTTTAGTCACCGATTGTACCCCTCCCCCACATACTACTCACACACATCCCATAATATGCTGGGTGGCAAGAACACCCTATCCCTCCCCCCATCTCACCGCCACCCCATAATAATCAAAGAACAGGAGTACTAATTCACAGCTCACGTTTTGCCGTACTCTCGCAGTATGCTAAAGCAGGGCTGGCCGTGACATCTGCAGGAGATTTTCTCATCCTCTGGCCCTATTTTTCATGCCAGCAGGACGTATGATACCAAATCAACCCATGTAGTTCATACATTAATTCCTATTAAACCGTTTTGTGGGTGAAAAAAGAAATACGTCATGCTAGTTCGGTGTAAAACTCCTACGTGAATTAAGCCTGTGCCTTCCTGACTTCCTGCAGGCTAAACAATGACAGCATTATGTAAATCTCCGACCGTGTTGGAATCTAATATATGCATCAATTTCGATGTTTGTATCCTCATTTATTATTTTTTTTAATATCGTCTCCCCTCCCCAAAAAAAAGGGAAAAAAATAACACACACACACACATCTTAGTGGCCACCCTCCCCTCCCTCTCCTATATGAGGCCACAATGTGACAAAACAAAGAACATCCCATAATAACAAAATCAGCCTCACCGCTGCAGTAAGCATGGAAACTGACTATAGTGTAAAGCCTCAGAGTTGTTGAAAAAAAAAAATAATAAAAATGGGTGGGAAACTGGAAAACAGGCTCTAATGTCACAATAGGTACGAATCTCATGCATCTGTATCGCAAACACACAAACTCTTTTGTCAAGTAGTCATTTAAAATTTGTGACATTGTGCAAAAGTAAACTACATTCAACTGCGAATCGGGATGCTCTTGAAATACGGTGAAAAATAATCAAACAAAAACAGACTCCTTGCATTCAGTGCCATGATGCTATTTAAAATACTGAGCTTTCAGACAGACCCAGATTAGCCATCAAGCGATTAAGGGGAAAACATTTCCAGAACGTGATGTGTCTTGCAACTGATTGGACCTGCTTATTTCAGCCCTTTTCAGATAACTTTTTATCCATATACAGTACAGACCAAAAGTTTATATATATTATATAAACAGTACAGACCAAAAGTTTGGACACACCTTCTCATTCAAAGAGTTTTCTTTATTTTCATGACTATCTGTCACACTGAAGGCATCAAAACTATGAATTAACACATGTGGAATTATATATGGAATTATTTACATAACATAAAAAGTGAACTGAAATTATGTCATATTGTAGGTTCTTCAAAGTAGCCATCAAGAGAATGCCAAGAGTGTGCAAAGCAGTAATCGAAGCAAAAGGTGGCGACTTTGAAGAACCTACAATATGACATATTTTCAGTTCACTTTTTATGTTATGTATATAATTCCATATATAATTCCACATGTGTTAATTCATAGTTTTGATGCCTTCAGTGTGAATCTACAATTTTCATAGTCATGAAAATAAAGAAAACTCTTTGAATGAGAAGGTGTGTCCAAACTTTTGGTCTGTACTGTACTTAAAACAGGATCAATAAGTCCTAAACCTGCAAGTCCATCGTGCATTCCTTCATAATCTCCATCTGGATTCTGTAACTGAACAAAGTATGAAACATAAAGTTTCATACTTCGATAGATGCACAGAAGAATGTGCAAGAAGGAACCCCGGTGGGCCGAAGAACATGAAATGAAGAAAAATACCACTTTTCTGAAGTGCAAGTCAGTGTATTAGCTGCTTAGCTAATACACTTAGCTAAAGATTTCTGTAAAGCTGCTTTGAGACAATGTCTGCTGTGAAAAGCGCTATAGAAATAAACTTGACTTAACTTGACAAGTATCATTATCTAGCAAGTAAAACTGCAACTGGCTGAATAAGTGGCATTATAATGCTAAATATAAATCAGTTTGTTACAATTCTTTGCATCTCTGCATAATCTGGACCTATTAAGATAGCAGCTCAGGCTTAATTCAAAATGAAAGCCAGGATTGATAGCCAGTGACTAGTTAGCATTTTTTGGTGTTAGCAAGCTCTCGGCCTACACTTACGTGAATTGCATATATAAAGTTATGCCACAAAGGGCAATTTCAATATTTTAGTATTAAGACAATGATCATGCACTCCATAATTTGATTATTATTTCATTATTCTTTCTAATGGCTTTTTTTTTTTTTGCATTGTATGGTTTCTGCATTCCAAAAGTGCACTCCCAATCATATAGTCTTATTGGAGTGCACACAAAAGCAACAAAATTCTCAAAATACTATTAGTATTAATTATATTGCAGTATTATCAGTAATAATAGTATTAGAGATCCGATTCTGAAATTGGAGAAAACTTCTGGGATGTCTTTCTGCATTGTAGCTTTTCTGTCAGCTTGGAAAAAGTAAATGTACCGGCATTTACAGAACAAATGCCCAATACAATTTTACAATTTTGTGTAAAATCTGCAGCAGACTTCCTACGAAGCGCCAAAAATCTCACTTGATTGTGTCTCATAGGCCGAAAATAAATGCTGAATTTTACCTTCATGTTATATTACAATTTGTATTAGTTGTCATGCTTACATTAATAATTTCTCAATATTTAGAAGTGAATTATTAAATGGAAAACATTACTAATGCCACTATAATGTCTAGTTTTCTAGTTTTACTTGAAAGACTTATAGTTAAACAGAAACATAGAAACTATTCCATTTATAGTATAATAGAGTTCAATGTGTAAAACAGCTATTTAAGCTTTAAGCAATACAGTCATGCTTATTTTTGTCTATTTTCCAAATTAGGATGCAGCTGAGGTACTGACAAAGTCAGGATATTGTGTAGGTAGGAGTAAGTTAGTTTCCTTTCCAGTTTACACTTGTTAAAATTCATCAGATTGAAAGTCTGCTCATAGAGGGAGGTCCTGCCAAAATTTTCAAACATTTCCATCTTAAAAATAAACCTTTAAAAAAAAATTTTTTTTATGTGAAATTAGAAGATTTGTGTCAATGGAACCCATACATTTTTCTCAAATATGGCATGGTGGACCAGATCAAAGGAGTGCTTTTGGCTCATGGGGCCTAATCTGGGCATCTCTGCTCTTCTTTCTATGAAGATAATATTATATATGAAATATAGAATATATATATGAAATATGGAATATATATATGAAATATGGAAATATGGAAACCCAACATGTCTAGTCTTAAATCACAATGTTTCCCTAATTCTGATGAATTACCCAAACATTAACTAAAACCCTTGACCTGTGCTTTCATGAATTTTTATACTGAGCTGCGCTATGGTAGGTTAATTAAATATTTAAAAAATGCGCCGATATTCAGGTCCTGATCAATCCGTTAGTGGATTATTTACTGATTACTAAAAACTTTAAAGAAAAAAGTGAGAAACAAAACACTGAAAGGAGGAAAAAGGAACTTATCATCAGCAAGATTTTTTTTTTTTTTTGCATTGTATGGTTTCTGCATTCCAAAAGTGTACTCCCAATCATATAGTCTTATTGGAGTGCACACAAAAGCAACAAAATTCTCAAAATACTATTAGTATTAATTATATTGCAGTATTATCAGTAATAATAGTATTAGAGATCCGATTCTGAAAGCTGAGGTACTGACAAAGTCAGGATATTGTGTAGGTAGGAGGTAAGTTAGTTTCCTTTCCAGTTTACACTTGTTAAAATTCATCAGATTGAAAGTCTGCTCACAGAGGAAGGTCCTGCCAAAATTTTCAAACATTTCCATCTTAAAAATAAACCTTTAAAAAAAATTTTTTTATGTGAAATTAGAAGATTTGTGTCAATGGAACCCATACATTTTTCTCAAATATGGCATGGTGGACCAGATCAAAGGAGTGCTTTTGGCTCATGGGGCCTAATCTGGGCATCTCTGCTCTTCTTTCTATGAAGATAATATTATATATGAAATATAGAATATATATATGAAATATGGAATATATATATGAAATATGGAAATATGGAAACCCAACATGTCTAGTCTTAAATCACAATGTTTCCCTAATTCTGATGAATTACCCAAACATTAACTAAAACCCTTGACCTGTGCTTTCATGAATTTTTATACTGAGCTGCGCTATGGTAGGTTAATTAAATATTTAAAAAATGCGCCGATATTCAGGTCCTGATCAATCCGTTAGTGGATTATTTACTGATTACTAAAAACTTTAAAGAAAAAAGTGAGAAAAAAAGTGAGAAACAAGTGAGAAACAAAACACTGAAAGGAGGAAAAAGGAACTTATCATCAGCAAGAAATTATGTAATTGGGTAACAAATCCTTATAGATGTAGAAGAGAAAACCAAAAGAAAATACGTATTTGAATATGCACAGGAAAGTGTGTGATCATCTCAGCTGTTTTTAATCGGTGCAAATCTATAGCATCCAGGTGGGACCAGTCACAACACCAGAAGGTGTGTTACAATGGCAGAAAGCTCCCAGCAAAAATAGAACAAAAAATCAGGACAAATCAGGAAGAGATGTAGAGGTGTGTCATAATCATGCACTGGCATCACATCAGGCACATAAAGATAAACAAATACAGCTTCATAGAGAGGAGAAGAGAGTGTTATTTAATTAAAATAAATAAATAAATACAGTGGTACCCCGCTTATCGACCGGCTCGGACATCGACCTTTTCGCTTAGCGAAGTTTTTCGACCGAAATTTGCGCCTGCTGAATGACCAAATGCCCGCTTATCGACCTTTTTTTACCCCAAACCCACGTGGAGCGAGGGAAAGGATCTTCTCAGTCTTGCCTCAGCCTTCGTGGAGAGAGCATCTATCGTAAATCAAACTTTGGTTTGTGAACAATAAAGTATTATTTAGCGGTCAATATAACAATTTAGTGCGTGTATATTGCATGTACATTCGCTCTTCGACCTTTTCGCATTTCGACTGGTTTTAAGGAACGGATTAAGGTCGATAAGTGGGGTACCACCGTATTTAATTACTATTTAATTCAATACATTTGTATTGAATGCTTTATCTTACACAGATAAAGCATTCACAAAGTTGTATAAAAGAGTGTCTACGTTATAATCTATAAATTTGTTCTTTATAATTGTAACTTTATCCCTAACGAGTGAGCCAGTTGTGACAGTGGCAAGAAAGAAACTCCCTGGGATGGCATGAGCAAGAAACATTCAGAAGAACCAGACTCAAAAACATACTTATCCTCATCCTCAACACAGAATGTCTATTTATTACAGGTCGATTATTGTGCAGTGATGGGTGCTTTAATGCAAAACTGTTCATGCAACCTGTGGTCCTGAGATATTGTAGCAAAGTTCTTGATTTGCTCAAGAACTAGGTTATAGCTACAGCAGGTTCTTATCCTGAAGTGGTTTAAAATAGTGTTCATTGCCCCCTAGAGTGCTCCTTTAATCACCCCTAAAGCAATTCCTCATTTTTTGTGGCGTTAAGAAATTTAACTGTGATTAATGCATTTGGAATTATACGTCATAAGTATACTAATAGTATTCAGAACAGCTGTACTAAGGGCCCTGCTCAGGGGCCCATCTGTGGAAGCTTGGTAGTTCTGGGATTTCAGTGAATATCCTTCTAATCATAAATTCAATATCTTAACCAAGCAACCAAGCAAGTCCACACCAAAGCTTGGCTTGAATCTTAAATTGTACAACAAAACAGTCAAAAAAAAAAAAAAAAAAAGCCAATCATTAAATACGCAGGTTTAGGAATGTTAGGAGTACAAAGACGAGGACTGAGTATGAAGGAACCCGCGTCTCTGTTTATTGTATGTGTTTGTGTATGGGAGTCTAATTGAGAACAGGTGTGCTCAATCAGTGACTGGGTTGGTGAAAACTGAAGTCTGGTGCAGCCTTGTTTGTTGTCTGCCATGTTCATTTGGAATTAAAGTAGGCAGTCTGCTGAGACCTGTCATCTATGAGCAACACATTGCAAAAAAACAAAAGAAATCATGCAGAAACAAGTCAAGAGCTTAATATGGTGTCCATATCAAGTATCAGAATAAAGAAAAAGGCCTGATCTCTGATTTGTGGCATGGAAGATGGTAACTAATGGGCTGGTTTGCAATTTGAAAGAAGCATTATATTCATCACATGTACATTACAGCACAGTAAAATTATTTCTTTGCAAATCCCGGCAATGTTACGAAGCTGGGGTCACTGCACAGAGTCATCCACATCACAGCAACCCTGGAGCACAGAGAGTTAAGAACCTTGCTCAAGGGCCCCAAGAGTGGTGGCTTGGCAACACCAGGACTTGAACCCTCAACCTTCAGAGCAGTAAACCCAGAGATTTAACCACTGAGCTACAAAACTACTGAACTCCAGGGAATTTCATACACAGCAGTCTCTAGAGTGGTTAAAAAAAAAACAGTGAGTGAGTGACATTTTTGTGTAAAACGGCTTATTGAGAAGAGAGAACTAAGAAAAATGGACAGATTGAATCTTCTTTCAGCTGCTGGGGTCACCACAACTGATCATTCTTCTCAAGCTACCCTGTTCTCTACATCTGCCTCTTTTAAATTAACTACCTGCATGTCTTCCCTCACCACATCCATAAACCTCCTCCTTGGCCTTCCTCTTTTCCTCCACCCTGGTGGCTCCATTCTCAGCATTCTTAATCGATGTCCCTCCTCTGCACATGTCCAAACCATCTTAATCTCGCCTCCCTCACCTTGCCTCCAAAACGTCCTACATGCACTGTTCCTCTATTAAACTTCCTGTCTTTCACTCAATGCCACTGTCTCTAAACCGTACAACATCTCAGGTCTCACCACAGTCCTATAAACTTCCCATTTCACTCTTGCAGATACCCTGCTATCACAATTCACTCCTGCTATCACTCTTCTCCACCCACTCCACCCTGTCTGCACTCTTTTCTTCACTTCTCTAACACACTATACTTTGCACTGTTTACCAGGTACCTGAACTCCTTCACCTTCTCCACCTCTTCTCCCTGCAACTGCACCACTCCACTGCCCTCCCTCTCATTCACACACATGTACTCTGTCTTACTCCTACTGACTTTCATTCCCCTTGTCTCCAGCGTGTACCTCCACCTCTCCAGGCTCTTCTCAACCAAAAATCGCAATATCATCCACAAACATCAAAGTCCATAGAGACACCTGTTTGATTTCATCCGTTAACCTGTCCATCACCACTGCAAACAGGAAAGGGCTCAGAGCTGATCCTTGATGCAGTCCCAACTCCACCTTGAACCAGTCTGTCGTTCCAACTGCACACTTCACTGTAGACACACTGTCCTCATATATATCCTGCACCACCCTCACATACTTCTCTGCTACACTCATACAATATCACAACTCCTCTCTCCACCCTCCATGCTTTCTTTAAATCCACAATCACACAATGCAACTTTTTCTGACCTTCTCTGTACTTCTCTATCAACATGAATAAAGCTAATATTGTGTCCGTATTGGTCTTTCTTATCATAAACCATACTGTTCTTACAGATGGTCACCTCTTCTTTAGGCTTAGCTTCCATAACATTTCATAACATTTCTTCTCATATGACTCCTCATATGCCTTTTATGTTGCTTTTGCCACATCGCTCTTCACCTGCTGCTGCATCTCCTTGTACTCCTGACTACTTTTCTCATCTCTCTCAATTCAATCCTTTTAGCAAAATCTACCACCATCTGCCCTTCCACATTCCTCTCCTTAAAGCAATACCTACCATCACCTCCTCATGACCTCCTCATCCCCTCTGTTCCCTTCACCAAAATGTCCATTGAAGTCTGACCCAATCACCAATCTTTTATTCCTATGTACACTCTCCACCACTGCATCTATCTAATTTTCCTACTTGCAGATCATAGGCACTGATGACATTTATCATTACCCCTTCAACATCTAGCTTCATGTTCATAACCCTATCAGACTCCCCTATCACCTCCACTACACTCTTACTGTACTCTTCCTACAGGATCACCCCTACACCATTTCTCTTTCCATCAACACCATGATAGAACATTTTTAAACCCACCTTCTAGCAGGAACCATCTCTGCTCTTCAGGACTGCTTTCAATGCAGACTGGGACAAGTTTAGGGAGGCTGCAACCAACAGCAGCTTCAGTCAGTCCGGATCGGGAACAGCATCTCCAGCACCAATACACGGAGTACTGGGGCCCCTCAAATCTGTGTGCTCAGCTCACTGCTGTTCACTCTGCTGACTCACGACTGTGTAGCAATGAACAGCTCAAACCACATCAAGTTTGCAGTGGTGGGTCTCATCAGCAAGACCGACAAATCAGCTTACAGAGAGGAGGTGCAACAATTAACAGTCTTGGGTAAAGCAAACAAACTGTCTCTGAACATTGAAAAAACTAAAGAGATGCTTGTTGACTTTAGAAGAGCACAGAGCGGCCATTCTCCACTGACCATTGGTGGATCCTCCATGAAGATTGTCAAAAGCACCAAATTCCGCGGTGTTCATCTGGCAGAGAACTTCACCTGGTCACTCAACATCATCTCCATCACCAAGAAAGCCCAGTAGCGTCTCTCCTTATTATTTTTTATAGTTATTTTTTTTATAACTATATAACTGTTTACATTCTGTTTTGCACATCTTCTTGATTGCTGCCGTTGCTGTTTTACACAACCTTTTGTGCTGTCTGTTTGCACTGTTTTCACCATGTTGCACATGATGCCCTTAATGTCGCTAGGTCAACTTACTTTAGTCTTAGCTCTGTGTTCTGTTATATATCTCTATGGCGTGTGATGTAGCTCTATGTCGTTTTATGTAGCACCAGGGTTCATAGATTCATAGATTTATTTGTGTGATTTTATCCCTAATGGGTGAGCCAGGGGAGACTGTTGTGAGGATAAAACGTCCCTGAGATGATATGAGAAAGAAACCTTGACAGAAAACAGACTCAAAAAGTAAACCTTTCCTCATCTGGGTAACACACCGATATTTATTTATTATAGTCTCATCTTTAAGGTCAACCGATATTCACAGTGGTGGACAGTAACAAAGTAAATGAACTTAAGTAGCTTTATGCTAAAACATGCTTTTTTTCGCGTGTTTCCATTTGGGGAGACTTTTACTTAAACTTCACTACATTTCAAAATAAAATATCTTATTTTACTTAACCATATTTTGCAAAATCAGTCCTTTTTATTTATAAGTGGATAAAAACGTAAACACGCAGCAAGCCACAAATCAGCGTATGCGCCCTTTTTAGAACTTGTTTTTATTGACGCTTGGTGGTATCTACTTAGCACGAAAATACAGTTCAAAGTCAGTTCAAAAGCAAGCAGAACATTTTGAGAGTGATAAATGATAAAATAAACTCTTGACCCTATGTTGCCATAACACACATGGCCTTATTTGCGCCAACTGCACATTTGCTCAGTGGCATGCAAGGTCATTGTTTGGCACCCCTTCCTCCTTCTCCCAACAAAATAGGGATAAATACAAAAATAAATGCACTAATGCAATGGCGCCCCCCATGTGAGGCACCCCTATACACTGCATATACTGAATACCCCATTTTTGCGCTTCTGAACCTGGGTGAAAGTGTGATAATGGGGGACAACAGCATCCAAAAATCCCAATCCACCATGACATTCTATCCCTGTGAACCCTCCTTATACTTTACCTAAGGAAAAATCCGAATCACAAAAGGTTAGACTAAACAAATACGCGTTTAGCTTAGCCCAAGGTTGTCCAATCTTTCCCACCAAGGGCCAATGTGGGTGCAGGTTTTCATTACAACCAATCAAGAGCCACACCATATTGTCATTAAAAATAAAATAATGAGTTTTAAACAGGTAGAATGTGGGGTGGACTTGCTTGGTTGGAATGAAAAACTGCACCCACACTGGCCCTTAGTGAAAACAACTGGACACCACTGGCTCAACCTTAAACCCTGATCTGTTTCTGCATCCTAAAACACCATTTGAAAGACTGTTCTATAACTTTGGGGCGTTGTAAGAGAAACTCTAAAACTTGCTTTAGTCTTTACTACTCAAGGTACCAACAAATAACCTGTACCTTTTGATTAAAATAGGTATGAAGATTGTAATAGATAAAAATGTGTTTAGGTTCCGTGGTGCAAACAATTCAATACATTTTAACTCCACAATAAATGCAAAATCTGAAGTTGGTGATGTTTTCATATCTACTTTTGCTGCTGCCTTCTTGACTGACTGGAGATCATGGGGTAAACAGAAGAGCATCTCAGCATGCACAACACATCAAACCTTGAAATTGATGGACTACAACAGAAATAAAATCACATTTGGGTTCCACTGCTAAGCTGAGAACAAGAGGCTGAGGCTGTCACAGGCAAATTCTCACTCAAAAAACACAGTAGAACAGATAATTAGGAAAAAATCACCTGGTCTCTTTAGATAAAAGAAGTCTCTAAAGTTTGGTGAATGTACTTGGTGTACTCTTATCTGGTCTGATCTGATCTAATCTTATCTTTGCATCAGGAGTTCAATGACTATGAATTTCTGAGCATCCGCACACCAATCTAAGATCACTATGTGCAATGTCGAACTTCGGCTGCAGTTTTGTAAAGCGCGCTGTCACTGGACTCTGTAGCAGTGGAAACGTGCTCTGGAGTGAATAATCATTCTTCACTATCTGGCAGTCTGATGGATTTGGGTTTTGCAATTGGCAAGATAATTCTACCTTCCAGACTGCACAGTGACGAAAGAATAGTGGGGTGGAGGACGCTTAATAGCCTAGGGCTGTTTTTCAGTTATGGAAACTTAGTTCCAACGAAGAGTAATTTCACTGTTAATGACACAATACAAAGAGATTTTAGACAGTTTTACACTTCCAGGTTTGTAGAAACAGCATGCCAATGTCCAAAGTGCAGTGAGGTTCATAAAGGCATCGTTTGACCAGTTTAATTAGGAGGTCACCCCAGTGCCGGGGTGTCAATTATTTGAGTAAATGTACTTCATTACTCTACCTAAGTACTGCTGATAGAATAGGTCTGTAGGCATCATTTGAAGATCGCTAGAGATCCAGCTGTTTGTATATCAAGTGAATGTGTTTTCTGTTTTTTCACCATTAGGTGTCAGAACAAAAGAAGAGTCTTGAAGCATGCCTTCTGAGAGATGATAAAAGTCGAATAGTGGTAAAGGATTAAAGGGTGAGATTCTGTAAAGCAGAGGGGTGTTGGTCCATTTTTTGCTTTACAGGCAAGAATCACTGACTTAAATCTGATGCAAACAGTTACAAGAAGGAGCTGGAGGAAGGATAGCAATGGGGTGGTGTGGGAGAACTTAGGTTGTTGGAAACAAGGTGAAAACAATGTAGGTGGAAAGCAAGTCATACAGCTGCATTCAGTCTTTAGGTTGACAAGGAGCTGAAAAAATTACCTGTGTGGGAAAAAATAGACCAATTCTTCTGATATTGTAAAGGGATACAATGTCGGTTTGAGCTTGTTTGAGTGTGTTGGTGTGACGATTTAAGAGCTTTCGTTTCATTACTGACATTGAGGTTCACTGGAGGGCAGAGGTGTAATGAGTATCTGAAAATCATACTTGAGTAAAAGTATTACAAGTTAAAACGCACCAATTCCAATATGCCTTGAGTAAAAGTCTTTAAACAGAAGTTGAGTATTTGACTCATTTTGAATGTGGGCTTAAAGATGCACTAGTCATCAACACCGAGACACGTGTTAGTGAAAAGCCAAAACAGTTGATTTGTGGGGTTTTATTTTCTACAATACAAATCAAATTGTACACCTCAGCACTGCATTATCAGGCTCTTCAGCATGCCAGAATAAAACAAAGATCAAAACAGTAAAGCAATCTTACAAAAGGGGATCTTCAATTAACCAACACAATTACAGTACCATGTCATTTAGCAGTAGAACATTTAGTATTCAGTGGACAAAAGCAAATATAAATAACGATAAAGTAAAACAAAACATTCAGAGCTGACTGTATTATGATGCACCTCTCAGGGGCAATGTTTTTTTATTCAACTTCAGCTGGTTCTCAAAGTTTCTGGAATTTATTCGAGATCTTTTTGGACTTCAAATGAAGCCAGCAGTGTCACTCACAGGAAGCAGTAGTGGAGTGTTGAGCCTTAGAGACATCTTCAGCAGTGGTGCAAAATGTAATTGGTAAAAGTTATTGCCAAAGTACAAGTCACTTATATCTTTGATACTCAGTAAAACTAGAAAGTAGCCAAAAAAATGACTTAAATTGGCACTTCTGTATATAGATACAGCATGTAGATGCTTTAAGTAAAGTTTATTCTTCACATATTCCAGTGATGTAAGGAGGCTGGGGTTAGATTTATGCAGCAAACCTTGAGCATAGAGGGTTAATGGCCCAAGAGTGGCAGCTTGGAACACTGGGTCTTGAACCCCCAACCTTCTAAACAGTAACCCAGAGCCTTAACCAATGCAGTAGCGCGTCAGTGATAGATAGATTTTTTTCTTTTTTTTTACAGATTATTTTTCACTTCAGATGAAGTACACCAGTCGGATTGGATCATTCATTTATTCTATAAATGATTCAAATTGCTTTTACTAATTTACTATTTGTCTCTACATAATTGCCAAATTGTATGAATTGTATCTAGACTTCATTTTCTGTCTTACATTCTCTCAAAATCAAGGTCATTTCTATTCAACACTGCTGGAATGTTTGTGCTTCATTGGTGGTATTATTCCTTGTTAGCTTCTGTACTAAATAGGAGTCTAAAATGATTACAATTCTTTTTGTCCCTTTGCCATTTACTACACATTTGTTCTGCTTTATAATGAGAGTGTAATTATTACATCATGGTGCTTTTTTAATGATTATTTTAATCATAATGCTTCTCTGCATCTTCCTCGATGCCACTGAAAGTATTGATGGAATGATTCAGATGTGCTCGATAAGCCGTAATCAGCTATGCATTGCTTGTCCAGGAGCAACTTCAGGCAGCTTTGGTTCACCTATCGAATTTGTAGATTCCAGATGTGTAAAAAGCATCATTCTGGAGGAAAAGAGTATCTATCTTACCTTAAAACTTACTTAATTACAAGTTAAAAGTCACCAATTCCAATATAACTTAAATTAAAGTCTTTGAGTATCTGATTTGAACAGTATTTGAGTATTTGGCTCATATTGAATGTAGGCTCAGAGATACACTAGTCCTCAACACCAAGACACGTGTTAGTGAAAAGCCAAAAACAGTTGATTTGTAAGGTTTTATATCCTAAAATAAACATTTAACTGTGCACCTCAACACTGCATGGATCAACACAACAGCTTCTACAACATGCAGAATGAAATAAACAAGTCGGTCAAAAAAAAAAAAAAAAGGCTTGTTGTTAAGAAATCTTTTAAAAAGGGATCTTTAATTATAGAATAAAATCAGAGTATCATGTCAAAACGTAGAAGAGCCTTTAGTATTTAATAGACAAATAAAAATGTATCATTTTAGATATAGCAGAACCAAATATTCAGAGCTGACTGTGATTTCATGCACCTTTCATTCTCAGAGAGGAGCAATATTTCTATTCAAATTCAACAAAAGCTGGATTTCAAAGTTTCTGGAATTTAATCAATAATAATAATTTGTGTTTTATATAGTGCATGAAAGAAAATGAGTAAATAAACATAAAAAATAAAATAAAAATCACAAAAGCTATCCCGAAAAAGTGATTTTTAAGAGCAGATTTAAAAACAGTAAAAAAAAAAAAACAATCAGACTGTCTAATCTTAGTGGGGAAAGAATTTCACAGCCTTGGTGCATGTGAGGAAGAAGTCCGATCACCTATAAAGTGTAAAAGGGTAGTGGGAACAACTAAAAGACAAATAATAATAATATATAATAATAATAATAATAATAATAATAATAATAATAATAGTCAAATAATGAGGTGCCGTACCAAGTAGGGCATGATAGCTCAGCATTAGAACTTTAAAATCAATCCGGAGAAAATCCTAAAAAAACTGGAGAAATATGATCCCCAGACCTGGACTTAGTCAGAATCAAGTTCTTTTTGGACTGAAAATGAGGTCAGCAGTGAAAAAATAAGTTTCTTACAGGCAGTGTTGAGACTTAATAACTTCTTCAGCAGAGATGTGAAATGTAAATGTTAACAGTGATTGTCAATTCATATATAGTGGAGTAAAAAGTACGTGTATTGAAGAAGTAGTAGAAAGTTGCTGATATCGTTGATACTCAGTTTTTTGGCTACTTTCTACTTTTACTGAGTTTTAAAGATATTAGAAACTTTCTACTCAACTACATTTATGATTCAATATATGTTACAAACCCGATTCCAAAAAAGTTAAAACACTGTGCAAATTGTAAATAAAAAAGGAATGCAATAATTTACAAATCTCATAAACTTCTATTTTATTCACAATAGAATATAAATAAAATAGCAAATGTTAAAAGTGAGTCATTTTGAAATGCCAAATATTGGCTCATTTTGGATTTCATGAGAGCTACACATTCCAAAAAAGTTGGGACAGATAGCAATAAGAGGCCGGAAAAGTCTTTTAGGGAAGACCTTGCATTTTCCAACATGACAAAGCCAGACCAAATACTGCATCAATTACAACTTACAATTACAACATTCCTATTCCTAAACTTGAGCAACTTGTCTCCTCAGTCCCCAGACATTTGCAGACTTTTATAAAATTAAGAGGGGACTCCACACAGTGGTAAACATGGCCTTGTCCTAACGTTTTTGAGATGTGTTGATGCCATGAAATTTGAAATCAACCTATTTTTCCCTTTAAATGATCAATTTTCTCAGTTTAAACATTTAATGTCATCTACGTTTCATTCAGAATAAAATATTGAAATTTAAAACCGGAAATCAGTGTCTCATCTTAAATCATGGTCTTAATATGTATACATTTGAATTTCCTGAATTTTGATGATTAATTCTACATTAACAAAATATCTAAAACTCCCAAAATACCTGCAATTCAAATCAGTTGTATCTGTATATTGCTCTCAGCAATGGACATTTTCCCCAAAGCATCTTTATAAAAATACATTGATTACAAATATATATTTTAAATTGATGCAGTTAAAAATAAAGTTTGCTTTCATTATTGGTGAGCCAGTGGAAACAGTGGCAAGAAAAATCTCCCTGAGATGGTGTAAGGAAAAGAGAGGAACCAGACTCAAAAGGAACTCGTCCTCATCTGGGTTACATTGAATGTCCATTCTTTATGATTTCATCATTGCTGGTTATTAACTGTTCACAGATTGACACTTGAATGCAAAACTGTTCATGGAAGTTCTAAACAGATATTAATAACAGTCCAAATCCATTTTCATGGTTCCTGAGTTTAACCCTCCACGATAACCTCATGTATTTCCAGACTGTTCATGTTGAACCATCCTCAGCTAGTGGTCTCCAAGTTATTCAGCACTACGATATGATATTTTATTAGATAGTGGAATCCTTTACATTTTCTCTTCTCTAACAACCAATTCACAGCTTTTCCTGGGTGTGTGTGTGGAAATAAGTGATATGAGTAATGCTAAAATGGGCATAGGAGTGAATCCAGGCTCAGGAAATCTGTTTAATGACAATGAATTGACTTGAAGCATTGTAGCGCCCCCAAAGGCCAGTTCGAATAATTTTAAGGTCCTCTAAAAAAAACTTTAATGAGAATATATAGTATTCACTAAAATCCAGGTCACAATTATTATGTCTAATTTAAGATGTAGTTATTTCATTCCAGCAAATGATTGAGTTTCATGTTTTTTGTGGTATATAATAACAATAACATTTCAGACTGTCAAGAAATGAATTGCATTCAAAGATAAAAATATATTTTAGGTTTTTGCCCTTCATTGTATTATTATAATTACGTTTTTATAAAATAGGTTCAATATTTTTCCCAATCATCCGGAAAATTCTCTATAATAAAAAGAACATAAAAAAGAAATAAAAAGAACACATAACAAAAAGAATGTAAACAAAGGGTTTGTACATTTATTTCAAACAGCATTTATGCAAATGTACACAACTGCTCTACTTTGTTAAAGCAATTGCAAGTTCTTATTTATTTATCTAATCCAATAAAAACCCTAAATAACACTTTTGCTCAATTTTTTAGGCCCCAGAAATTTTTTTTTTTTAATTTACCGATTTGCTTTTCTTGTTTTAAGTTCGATTAATGATGTCACAGAGCTTTGAGTCAAGACTGTATTGAGATACAGATCTGAGAAAAGGGTCGAAAAAGTATTATGCTTTAGTGAAAACCACTGGCTTTCACTCAAAGTTCACAATGTTCTAGCTGTACTGGTAAATTGAGAAGAAGGACTTCAATCAAACAGGTGACTTTCTCTTTCGGCTTCTCCCATCAGGGGGCGCCACAGCGGATCATCTGCTTGTTTGATTTGGCACATGTTTTTATGCTGGATGCCCTTCCTAACGCAACCCTCCCTATTTATTATGGGACTAGCACAAGAGTGGCTGGGGTTGGTCCCTGACCAGGAATCGAACCCGGGCTGCAGCGGTGAGAGCGCCGCATCCTAACCACTAGACCACCAGGGACCCCAATCATACAGGAGACTAAGTCTTCTAAAATCACTCTGACAGAGGTCCACCATGGTGCTGGAAGATCCTGTCAGAAGAACAACCATATTTATATCTGAATGTTTAAGATTAATCATCACCAATGTACAAGGCTAATTCTTAAACTGGAACAAGAATTAAATCAGGTATCAATGAGAAGGTGGTGGCTCAGTGAAAAAGATGTTTTTTCATTGTGTGG